>JAIGNY010001174.1:0-2500 GCA_020152595.1 Chiridota heheva | reverse complement strand
TAGTTTTAGTAGGATTTATAGTGAAATTAGTGATTCAGAGATACATATTCCAGATTACTCAGTTTTCAGACAAGACAGATTAGATAGTAGAGGAGGTGGTGTTCTATTGTTTGTAAAAGACAGTTTTAATTACATTGATAGATGGCTCAGTTTTCTTTTGATTTTTCGAATTGCCTATGGTGTGAGCTTATTGTTGATGGCGATGTTGGTAGTTCAGTGGTTGTTGGTGTTGAGTATAGATCATCAAATTCTAGTCCTGAGAACAATCAGAAATTGCTTGGCTGTTTCAGGAAAGTTGCTTCTAAGAGGGTTATTGTTTTTGAAAACTTTAATTTTCCAGATATTAATTGGAATCTTTGTACTAGTGGTCCACATGGTAAAGATTTTCTGGAAGTTGTATCCAACTGCTTTTTCACCCAGCATGTGTTGTTCTCACACGTGATCCGGTCTGATTTTCAGTAGTGAAGATAGTATGGTTACAAAAGTGCTGATAATGACCTCATTAGTTTGGATCTGTATTGTTTCAAAAAAGTTTATTTAGCTGATACACTGGTTTTATATTTTAAGAATGCTGACTTTGCTGCACTTATGTCATTCAATTGGTCTTCTTTGCTTTGTGACTGACATCCTTCTATTAAAGCATGCGATGTTTTCCAAACTAAGTTTTGGAGGGTGTGAATAGGTTTGTCCCAGAAAGAAAGTATGTAGGCGTAATCGGCCAGTGTGGATGTCTAGGGAGGTTTTGCGGGCTGTTCGGAAAAAATGAATTAAAACAAATAAGTTGTGGCGTTGTTATAAATACAGTGGGTGTCTTGCGGAGCTTGCTAGGTATAATGATCATGAAAACTTCACAAATGGTTTGATAAGAGATACTAAAGTGCTATTAAAAAAAAAAAAAAACGTTTGTCCAAAGAGGTTAGGATTAATCCTGAGTCGTTTCATTCTTATATTCACCCAAAGCCAAAAAAACAAAACAAGGAGGTTGTTGGTCCCCTTCAGGGTAATGGTGGTGTTACTATCAATAGTGGTAAGGATTTGGCTGAGAGTTTGAACAGGGAGCTCTTACTTTGACTTGTGTCTGTTTTTACAAAAGAGTCCATTGCTGATGATGTTGTAAATTATCTTAGTGTGCACCCTCCATTGTCCTTAAGGATGTTGATTTTTCAGTTGATGTTGTGTCTAAGAAGTTGAAGGGTTTGAATTAAAATAAAGCACCCGGTCCTGATGGTATACCTCCTGCTGTCTTACGTGAGTGTTCTGATGTTCTTTCTGTTCCCCTGAGTATTATCGTTACAAAGTGCCTTGATGTTGGTGTTGTTCCTAGTGATTGGAGAATTGCTAATGTCACTCCTATTTTTTTAAAGGGTGACCACAGTTTGCCCTGTAACTATAGGCCAGTGAGTCTTACAAGTGTTGCGTGCAAGGTCATGGAGTCCATTGTTAAGGATGTTGTACTACATGGTTTGTTAAAATTGTCCCAGCTTGGTAAGGTCTTGTGTTTGTAATTTTTGGAGTTTCTTGATGATGTTACTAAACTAGTTGATTCTGGTCATAATGTGGATGTTACCTATTTAGATTTCCAAAAAAGCATTTAATAAAGTTCCGTTAGGCAGGCTCATGTTGAAAACAAGAGCGCTTGGTGTGAAAGGAAAGTGTGCCAGTTGGATACCGAATTTATTGGTTAGTTGACAGAGAGAGTTAATGGTAAAGTATCTTCATGGAAGAAGGTGTTCCCAGGGTTCTGTATTGGGTCCGCTTCTTTTCTTAATCTTCAGTAATGATATTGATGTTTCCCTTCGGCTCCAGGATTTGTAAATTTACTGATGACACTAGGCGCACAAGGTTGTTGATGATGCTAGGGATTTTTCACCGTTGCAAACTGATCTGGATAAGTTAGTTTCTTGGTCCCAAATGTGGCAGATGTCATTCAATGTTGATAAATGCAGTTATTCATTTTGGTCAGAGTAATTTGGCATTTGATTACTGCATGGATGGTTCAAATCTTGGTTGTGTCGATCAAGAAAGGGTGCTGGGTGTTTTCTTTAATAGCAGTATGGAGACTTCTATAAAGTGTGCTTTATCAGTTGCAAGGGCAAATAGGATGCTTGGTTTGATTGAATAAAGTTTTGTCTTAATATGTATAAGTAGTTTGTCAGCCTTCACCTTGAGTATGCTATTTAGGCATGGAGTCCCTTTTATAAGAAGAATAAGTTCATTTTGAAGCAGGTTCAGCGAAGAGCCACTAGATTTATTCTCAAAATAAGGAATCTCTCTTATGAATCTAGGTTGTAAATTCTTGGTTTGACCACGCTTGAATTGAGAAGAGTATGTGGCAATATGATTCAGGTTTTTAAATTCCTATCTGGTAGTGATGCTTTGACTTCCTGCATGTTTTAGCTAATCCTCATGTGACACGTGGTAACAGTTTGAAAATGACCAAAGAGTTCTCACTGATAGATATTCGGCGTTTTAACTTTTCGCAAAGAGTTGTTAATGAGTG
>JAIGNY010001167.1:17500-30000 GCA_020152595.1 Chiridota heheva | reverse complement strand
TGAGATTTAATCCCTCTTGGTCATCGGATTGCGTCACAAGATAGTCTCGACGACGGAGCTTCTTATTGGTCGGGATCTGTATATCGGCCCCTGAGATTTTGTATTTATTTGCATATACCTAATGCTCACTTCGGATTGTTCCGGGCCTGTATAGCGGCCCCTGAGATTTTCCATCAGGGTCATCGGATTGCGTCACAGGATGTTTTCGACTGTTCCATAGAATCCTTTGCTGGCTTCTGATTAGTCACTACCTGTATAGTGGCCCTGAGATTTTCCAGGTCATCGGATTGCCGTCACAAGATAGTCTCGATTGTTTTGCAGAGTCCTTTTAACGAGGTGTAAAGCTTTTCCTGACTGGGTGTGTCAGGTGATTAAAAAGTACCTACCCCAACCAACCTAGGATACCGTAGGAGGCAAGCCATGATAGCTCTTTTTCCTCCTTCCGCCCTCATTAGGGTTTCTTTGGATCTTGAGTTACAAATGTTGGCATTCAGCAGTGTGGTCTAATTGAATCACCCAATTGCCGTAGACACCTGTCCGTTTCATGTAAGGGGACTTGTGGGACGAAGGGCTTAATACCCGTACGGGAGGGTTGTGATATCGGGCTGAATGACGCGTTTTGTATAGGTCAGTCGATATTCCTTGGTGATGGCTCTGGATGCGGTGAGAGTAGTGAACGGGAACGATGACTTCTTCATTATCGTCCCAAGCCCATATTTTTTCCATTCATTACTGTTGCAATATATGGTCATCACACCGCTATTAATTGACCAATCTGATTGGTCAAAAAATGACATAATTTTACTACGCGTGTAATAGACCAATACCTTGTTCCGCAGAATCCTTTTAACGAGGTGTATAGTTCATTTGCAATGTTGGCTTCTGATTGGTCGGTGCCGTCTGTATAATGACCTCTGATATTTTTTCTTTGGGTCATCGGATTGCGTCACAAGATATTCGGAGTTGTTCCATAAAGTCCTTTTAACGAAGTGTATAGCTTTTCCTGACTGGGTGTGTCCGATGGGAGGTGGGGAGGGGGAAGGGGGTATCATGGTACTTATTGTCGCCCATTTTAAAACAATACACCTTGATAACCTTTAGATTAGAAGCTAAGATTTGTCAGAGAGTTTAAACTGTACAAATGATATAGATAAACCGCTATATTACGATTATCGATAATATCGGGATAATATCGTCACAATTTACCAAGTCACGTCATTCGAGAAACAGGAAACTTGTCATGTTTGAGACCATGTTTTTGAAATAGGTAAGATTTGAGCGGCGATATTCTTTAAACGGTGTGATTTGAGCGGCGATATTTTTTAAACGTGTACGACTTGAGAACGAAATTTTATGTTTAAATCCCATTGACTTTGCACAGGGACCAAAATTTGAACGACAATATTTTGAAAACGTGAATGATTTGAGAAGACAATTTTTTTTTGACACTCCTCATTTGAGAAACAATTTTTCTGAAACACTCATTTGAGAAACAATTTTTTCTGAAACACTGTCATTTGAGGCAGTTTTTTGCCCAACTGTTTTCCATTTGAGAGGACAAAGCTGGCGTCTAACGGGGAATGACAGGACAGAACTGCGTTTTAATGCGAAATATGGGGGTCTACGGGGGCTTCATTGTGGGAATAATAAGCAAGGTGTATTTTCTTCCTTGTGACTGTTGGTGTGTGCATTCTTCATCCTGGGATAATTTATAAACTAATCTATCAATTCACATCTTATTGCCAGCCATAAACTTAAAAAAAAAAAAACTGAAACACACTTACCATACTTAAATCCCAAAGTAATTACAGTGGCAGATTTATTTGAGCAAGACACTAATGAATGACGCAACCCCGTACTTTCGGATCAGGCTTATAGTCCACCACCCCTGCTGTTCTCCTGAACGACAATTGGCCTCTCCCTGAGTCATGGTAATCAAACACGCAGTATGCACACAATACGCCACAGTAAGTGTAACACGAAATGTCAACACGTTATAAGTCAATAACACGTTGTAGTTGTTAGTGTAGCGGACGAATGCTATGAATGATAAAACAAAGAGAGAGAGAGTTGAACACACAATTACAATGACGGGGTCGTCGTCTGCGTATTCGATTATGATAGTACAAATGCTATCACGAAACGCTTAATACGACCCGGACGAAAACACAGGTACGACGTACGGACAGACATAGCATCGACAACCAAGTCAATGTCCACGGCCTTTGATAACCAGTTGTGGTGCACTGGCGTGTCTACCCACCCCAGGATTGAACCCGGGGCCTCGTGGTCTGTAGACAGGTATGATAACCGCTACACCACAGTAGTAAACGATAAAACAAAAATGTTCAACTTGCTTTTAAATGTTCAGTCTTGAATGACATTCAATACTATTGCCATGTATGGTCATTACACCACTATTAAGTGACCAATCGCATGGATTCAAAATGACATAAATCTGTTACGTATGTAATGGACTAATACCATTATTTAATATTCGTCATTCATGCCTTATTCCATGGTAACAGACATCAAGGACATTTAAACAAAGGATCTATATTGGTTCAATAAACATACATGGAGATACTATTCCCAAATAATAGGCTCTATGGTATCAAACATGACAAGTAAACAATGTTTTCGCGAATTACGTGACTCGGTAAATTGTGACGATATTATCCCGATATAATCGATAATCGCGATTGATCTATATTATTTTTACAGTTTAAACACTTTGACAAATCTAAGCTTCTAATCAACAGACTATCAGGGTGGTGTACTGTTGTGAAATGGTTGACCGTTTTGTGACCAATCAGATTGGTCAATTAATAGTGGTGTGATGACCAAATATGGCAACAGTATTGAATGGAAAAATTATGGGCTTGGGACGATGATGAAGAAGTCATCGTTCCCGCCCACTACTCTCACCGCATCCAGAAAGACGGTTCCGGTAAAGTTCTCACCAGAGCCATCACCAAAAATATCGACTGATCTATACAAAACGCCCGATCTCACAACCCTCCCGTGCGGGTATTAAACCTTTCATCCCACAAGTCCTCTTACATGAAACGGACAGGTTCGTCTACGACAATCAGGTGATTCAATTAGAACACACTGCTGAATGCCAACATTCGTAACTCAAGATCTGATGAAACCCTAGTGAGGGCGTAGAGGAAAAGAGCTACCATGGCTTCCTACGGTATCCTGCGTTGGTTGGGGCAGGTACTTTTCAATCACCTGACACACTCAATCCGACCAATTTGAATCCAAATTACAAGAGAACTCTTCGCTCTTTAACACAAGTGGAGTCTTAGTATGTACATTCACAATAGATGAATAAACGGCTCTGTTAAGAGTGACTTTAGCATGGAAAAGAGATTATTGGAGTTCATTCGTATCAAGAGTAGTTATTACAATACCAGCTTGCTCACGCATGTGAGATTTCCAGGATACCGAAAGAGACGAAATAATACCAAAATAAAGAGTGAATGGTAATGAGTGTAAATGAAAATCATTAATGAAAATATAATATTCCTTTGGGGAACCATTGACATCATACAAATCGTGAAGATGATAGGCGCCACTCTGAAATAGGCGTTGGTCAAATACAAGTTTCTTATCAATTTTAACAAAAGAGTTATTCAAAATGATTTTGCTTTCAAACCCTTTTTTTGGGGTATGATAATTATATAAAGACCAAGCGATACAAACTTGCTTATTAAAGATATTTGAAATATTAGGTACATCATTGGGGTGAACATTACACTTAAAAAAGAAATTAGTACCATTTTAATTACGTTAGAAAATATCAAATACACTTTTCAATTACTAGTTGTACCAGAGCAGTATCTCCGGATCCAAGAGCACTTTAAATTTTTAATAGATGAATCAATGTGGATCATCCGTAAGCCACCATAATTAAGATCATTAATTAAGGCCGAGTGTTTAATTTTGTGACGACTCCTTTTTAAATGAACTTAAAAAGTGTTTTATTAGGCTCGAGTATAAGATTACGTGGTGGGTCAGGCAGAACAGTAAAAAGGTAAACTAATTGGGAGATAGCAAAAGATTTGATAATTGTGATTTTCCCTATCGGCGTAAGGTCTCTTGTTGACCATATGTTTAATAACATTTTGAGACGGATAACTTTGGTAAATAATTTAATCGAAAAAAAATCCTCGGGATGATTCGTAAAAGAAATGCCTAATTATTGAATGGAACCATTCGAAATGTTAAAA
This sequence comes from Chiridota heheva, assembly GCA_020152595.1. Classification (NCBI taxonomy): domain Eukaryota; kingdom Metazoa; phylum Echinodermata; class Holothuroidea; order Apodida; family Chiridotidae; genus Chiridota; species Chiridota heheva. The sequence continues at coordinate 25,762 of JAIGNY010001167.1, read as the reverse complement.
GAGAAATCATTAAAAAACGAGGGGTGTGTGTCGTCATACGGGCCAATGGGAAAAATGAATGATTTTTTAAAATTCGTCATAAGACCTGACACTTTCTTAAAGTCGTTTAATACAGTAACTATAGAATTAAGTGAAGTTCTAGAACTATCAGAAAAAAGTACACTATCATCCGCATATTAGGATATTTTGAAGGAAATGTTATCTATGTTAATGCCCTTTATGTTAGGGTTACATTCGATACGCCGACATAATATTTCAGAACAAATAATGTAAAGATAGGGGCTGAAAGGACAGCCTTGCCTAACGCCAAGTGAAACTGTGAAAAAGTTAATACAGAAACCATTGTTAATTACACAAGATGTGGCATTTCCATATAAAGTATAAAACCATCGTCTAAAACTGTCACCAAAATAAAATACCTCAGAACTTTATCTATAAACGAATGACGTAAAGAATCGAAAGCTTTGTGAAAATCAAGGAGTAGAAGAGAACCTGGTATATTATTAGGTTTACATAAATCAATAGTATCGAGGACTAATCATACATTTTCACCATTGTACCTATCTTTTAAGAAACCTGTTTGCTCAACACTGATTATACTATAAAGAATATTTTAAGACGTGTGGCAAGAACTTTGGCTGCGATTTTATAATAAATATTCAAAAGTGCAATAGGCCTCCAGTTCTTTAAACATACATGATCCTTGTCTGGCTTAGCTATAAGTGAAATAATGGCCTGATTTTGGAGAGGAGAAAGAGTACTTGTATCATAAGCAAAATTAAGAGAATTTACAACAACATCTACAATATCTTCCCAGAAAAACTTATAGAATTCGGTTGTTAATCCATCTGAGCTGGGCGACTTGCTAGAATTCATTGCAAAAATTGCATCTTTACAATCGTCATAAGTCAAAGGACCATCTAAACACATAGAATCAGCATTAGTTAACCAACTATTATCATTCTGTCATTGAAAGAGTTAAAAAAAGTAACCGGGGTCATTCACTTGGCGATCAGAATAAAGAGAGCGGTAGAAGTTCTCAATTTCATTTAAAACATCATCATTATCGGAAATAATAGCATCATTACTATCAATAAGTTTAGTTATTGAAGTATTGGTCTTATTCCTACGCTCGAGATTTAAAAGGACCGTGTATTCTTTTCACCCCCACAACCCGTCTCGCTCTTGATCGATAAAAATACCATGAAGTTTATAGTTGTAAATCTCTTCAAGTTCATTCTTACAAGTATTTAACAGAGACATATTATAATTAGATGGATCATGATTACATAATTGCTCAAAATAGGACACACGTCTCAAAAAGTTACGCTCGGCGGCAAGTCGCTCCCGTGACTTACGCCTTGAATAAACAATGCTACTTGACCTGACCTCCATTTTAATGAATTCCTACAAAATAGATGGATTTCAAAAAAATAATGGGTATTAATGAGATTGTAAATCAGCTCTTTTGTTTTACTCACATAAGTGCTATAGTTAAGAAGAGAAGAATTGAACTTCCACATACCAGGACCTCTATGAACACTGCTGTTTAAGTGAAGAATAATGATATCATGGTCTGAATTAAAAAGTGCCTGGGAATAGGTATGCTCAACAAGATAACTTAAGTGCCTGGAGATTAGAAAAAAGTCAAGTCTGCAGTGAATTGAATGATCAATAGATGAGTGCCAAGTAAAATCAGAAGAATTTGGGTTCCTTTCCCGCCAAATATCAGAAAGGTCGAGTTTGCCAATGAGGTCAATTACACAATTACGAGGATTAAAATTGGTTACTTGGTTACCCCCTTTTTTATCCATGGTCGTATTAAAAACGAAATTAAAATCTCCTTCCCAAATAATATTAGGATTGTTGAACTTACTTATAATATTATCAATATTTAAAGAAAAAAAACCTGGGGTATCAATATTAGGCGCGTAAATGTTAATTAAAGATAAAGATCGTTGTGAATGGGGCAATTTAGAACAATATATCTACCATAATTATCTAGCATAGTATGTGAAATATCAATATTGAGGGACGGTTTAACAGTTTAATAAGAATCGCAGCCCCACGACTATCATTAGAGCCGTGGGTAAAAATTACTTCCCCCTCCCCCTCCTCACTTGTTACTCCAATAACTCTCGTCAGAGGTTAAAAATGTGTCTCTTGAAAAAAAATTATATCAAAGGAATGTCTGTAAAAAAATGTTAAATATTTCCTCCACTTAATACGGCTCCTCAAGCCACGGGTGTTAAAGGATGCAAATTTGACTACAGGCATTGCGGTTTAGAAATGTTAAACATAATGGGGAACATAATGGCGCAACATGAGCATGTTACCAAAAAAGAGTCAACATTAATTGTGCCGATACTATTGCTGACCTGGTACTGTCTCTGGGTTCTGTGTATTAAATTTGTAGGAGACGCCCGACCCATCTCGCCATTTACCTGCTACGAAACGAAGCCTGGTCCCTCTCTGGTACAGTTCCTTGACCTGCTTGCTCCATTTGCGTTTCTCCTTAAGATCTGGGATGGTAAGGTTATCCACTACAAAGTACGGTTTATTTTGCAGAAGTCTTCTGGCCCCCTTCATGATATTGACTTTGTCCTGGTAAAAGGAGAGCTTTATGAGCAGGTGTTTGCTGTGTCCTTTCCTGCTCCGGCCATCTCTATGTGCCCTTTCAATTCGAGCATCAGGCAACTCCAATTCCATTAGCAGTAATTTGGCCAGGGCCAAACAGTCTTCGCCTTGCTCCTGTGGATAACCAATGACCCGGAAATTATTCCTACGGGAAAATCTTTCTTGTTTATTGGTTGAGGCCACCTGGGCGTTAGCCCCCACTTCCAGAGCATTAAGCCGCTTTTCCATCTCTAGACATTTTGCTTGAAGACCCCTGTTCTCTTTTTCTAACTTATCGATTCTTCTCGATTCGTATAGCAACGATTCCTGAAAAGCTTTTTCCACAATTTTTAGTTCCTTGGTAATTGACAAAATTGCTTTATCAATAGCGGTCTTGCAGGAGCTCTCCAGTGAATATTTATCTTTGCTTTTGGAGCCAGCAGACCTACCTCGCTTCTTCTCCTGCAACAGCACGGGTTAAGAATCAGTATCGGAATTGTCGCTCTCACTGGTATATATGTCTTTCTCTACACAGTAAGAGGCGATGTCATATTTGTTCTTTTTCGAACGATTTTTCGCTCCTCTTAATGTCTCCATGGCTTTCCAGTTAATAGTTAGAAAAGAAACAGAGTTCCTAAAAATATAAGATAGGTTTAGCAATAAGATTACCAGTGAGGCAGGTAAAAAATATGATTGAAGTTAACAGCCCAAGTTGCTGCGATGATGTTACTCAGCCGCCATTTTGAATCCTTGGTTTGTATGGTTGAATGAGTTCAATTAAATACTTTGGAGCGGTGCCTTGTAAATAATTAAAACAAAAAACTAAAACTTTAAAACGCACACGACATTCTACGGGCAACTAGTGAAGTATAAAAAGAATAGGTTTAATATGGTCTCTACACTCTAGTGCCCACTGTATCATATATGATACACAGTGTTTCTCTTTAAATTTCACTACCAAAATCCTGTTTTGAAAGAAATGCCCAATGTATCATTACAGCTACAAACTACATTTCAGAATACTGCCACCTATTTACACAATTAAGCCTTCAGAATATATAGAAGCACTCTTCAACAACACGCTATTTATGCATTGTAAAAAGTCCTAAAAACGACCTTGAATTATCGTCAAATATCCAATGCAATCGGTAAGTCTACTTTTTTCTTTCTTAGTGTGTATTGTAATAACATAATTATCAAAATAATACGGCATGTTTTGGTAAAAATCACCACTGATTCCGTTATATAAACCGAAAATAAAATACAGTGTATCATATATGATACAATGGTCTATAGTGGTACCCATTATTACAATTACGTGAAACTACTACCACCTAAGTCAAGTACTGTGTATAATGTTCATTTCAATTTCCAAAAAGAAAAAACAATGCAAAATCAGAAAAATTATGGTATGAAAGTCATAGAAACAGACAGAAACAAATACGAACAAGACAGAAACTTGCTGCTGTGATGATGCTGCTGTTACTAGCCTATTTCAAAACAGAACATAGCCTGGTCTTACCTAGTCAGCTAACACCTGCCCATGTATTATCGCAGCTTGGGCTGCTGAAACACGGTCAGACAGCGCTGCCACATATTTTAACCTTAATCATCGCTTATGCCAGGGCCTAGGCTATACCATGTAAGTCTATGTCATTATTTCATGAGGTTTAATTTGTTTTAAAATACTTGCATGCACGCAGTGGGGGGTATTGCTCAATAAAAAAACAAATGATTTGAAGTAGAACTACCCGAGGAGCTTTTGTCCTACTTGGGTAGCCTTTTGCAAATCTTTTCAAATGATTTAAACAGCATGTGATTTAACCAAGTGGGTGCCAAGCAAGATGACTCCCCCCCCCTTCCCCATCTCCCATGGTCCCCACCCTTCCATCTTCCCCATCTCCCATGGTGCACACTTGGCAGCCTTCCACCCCCACATTACACAACAAAAAATGTTTTAGAACCTTATGGATATATTGCTCCCCTAAAAAAAGTTTTCTTAGCCCCCTGAAGATTTTCTCGCTCCTCTAAACAACAAGTTTGGCTATGAGCTTTTATTATTATGAAGCTTAGTAGACATCACAACAGGTTGATGTAAATGTGGTTCTGCAGAGCAGAGTCTTTAGGGTCAGGCTTCAGTGGGTTTATGGGTGCAGATCAATCAGTACTTTGAGGATTACATTTAAGAACTTGGCATCATCATGATGGTTGGTATTGTAAATTCTAGGCCAGTCTCTTATGACCCGCATGGACATTCAATATAATAGGCTAAGTTAGGCTAAGGTTATTCATGACAGATTGACAATGATGCATCATAATCATAATCTCCTGTACTCTTTCAATTTACAGATTTATAATGCCTAGAAGGAAAACTGCAGAAGAGGCTTTCCATGCAATTTTAGATGGAATTGATGTAATCGATGGCAATCAAAGCGATGGAGATGAATTCGGTATGCAATCTGAAAAAGAAGAGAATAGTACTACATCCCTTGTGAATGATGTTTAACAATCGGGAACAGAAGTGTCGGAAATTAAGAGGAAGCTCTGAATACAGCTGAAACTGTGGGTGAAGCAGAAAGTAATGAAGCAGGTTCCAGTGGAGCTACCACAGACAATTACAGATGGATGCAGAAAGAATTTGAACCACCCCAATGCGAGTTTCAAGGAAAATTTTCAGCACCTTCTCCTGAACCACATACACGGGAGAATATGTAAAGCTGTTTATTACAGATGATATGCTTGAAAACATGGCATATGAAACTAACTTGTATTCCATTCAAGAAGATGGTACATCTGTCGATACAACAGCCCACGAACTGGAACAGTTCATTGGTTTATACTACCACATGGGTATAGTTCAGATGCCCAACATCCAAGCCTATTGGGAGACAGACACAAAATTTCCACCGATTGCTGAGCTAATGAGTAGGAATCGCTTCGAAAAGCTCAAACGTAGACTCCACTTTGAAGACAACACAATTGTTACCGATGAGCTGAAAAAAGATAAGCTGTGGAAAATTCGTCTTTGGATGCAGAGCTTGAGAGCACAATATCTGCTGGTAGAAAATGAGGAACACCAAGCGATAGATGAAATTATGGTGCCTTTCAAAGGCCGCTCTCATCTTCGGCAGTATATGCCTCTCAAGCCAAATAAGTGGGGTTTCAAATTATGGGGAAGGGCAGGGTCATTTAAATTCTTACACGATTTTGACGTATACCAAGGAGCCCGTGCTGATGCTGCGAGACAGATGACACCATATGGTGCATCAGGTGATGTCGTCCTCCAACTCGCCGCCACTCTGGCAAAAAATAGGAACCACAAAGTGTTCGCCGACAATTATTTTACATCTGTTCCATTGGTGGTCAAATTGAAAGAGGACGGTCATTTTTTTGTTGGGACTGTAAGGATGAACCGTCTGAAAAATTGTAGGGTAGCCGATGAAAAGGCCCTGAGAAAAAAGGGAAGAGGAAGTGTGGACTATCTTTGTGAATCCACAACTGGTGCTACTGCAGTACGATGGTTGGACAACAAGCCAGTTACTCTGCTTTCATCTTACATGGGAGTTGAACCACTGGAGAAGGTCATTGGAATAGATCAAAGAAGGCTCACGTGGAAGTACAGCAACCAGCCATAGTCAACGAGTACAATAAGTTTATGGGTGGTATCGACTTACATGATAGTCTGACAGCTCTCTACAAGTACTCTCCTCTATCAAAGAGATGATACATTTACACATGGTTCCATACGCTGACAACAGCTAGGTCAATGCCTGGTTGTTATACAGACGACACTGTCAGCAGTTAGGAATAGACACCACGATGCCACTTCAACGGTTCCAAGCATCGGCAGCACATGCCTTGCCTTAGCGCGCAAACGTTTCAGGGGTCGCCCTTCAAATGAAGGTCTATCTCAAAAACCGGCTAAAGTTGCGAGTCGCACCGAACCCGTTCCAGATGTTCGATACGATGGCTTGGATCACTGGCCTTAGGGGGGGAAGAAGCGGCAGCGCTGCAAAATTGCAATAATAATTGTTTCTCATTTATCATTTGTGCAAAATGCAATGTAAACCTTTGTCTAATTAATGCAAGAAATTGCTTTGCACTCTATTATCAAAAATGATGCATATCCACATGTTACCAAGAAGCTGCGCACTAAGATGTCACGCATGTATTGCTGTTATATATATGCATTGATAAGATATCCATAAAACCTAATTGAATTACTAATTAATAATTACACAACTAATCTGATTTACTAACATTCCAAGGATTGGAGTAAAATCACTCTCAGATTAATCTTACTTTTGAGCTTTTCCTACTGTGGACCTCATTTCCAAATGTTGCACACAGAAAAATATATTCATACAGGTGCTATGAGATGTATTGAAGCATGATTTCATGTTTTTGATAAATAAAAACTTGTTTGTTTTACTTTCAAGCTTGAGATTGTTGACAAATGCATAATGAAGATCATAATCACTCTCTACTTTGTGTACGAATTATGTTTTTGTAGAATATGTTCAAATGCCCAATGTATCATATATGATACAAACTATTGCGCAATAACTGGGGGTAGGGGAAAAATTTTAATGACAGAAATGTTATTCCTAGTGCCCAAGTAAAAGTATCTGTAAGTTTCATATTTTTTGACTACTTCCTAACTACATGTGGGCATTATGCTAGTTCTCATGATTAATCTGGCAGCAGCATTCTGAACAACATGTAGACGATGAATTGATAAAATATTTACACCAATTGAAAGACTATTAGCGTAATCAATCCTAGAAATTACAAGAGCCTGCTTGTATAAGAGTTTTAGTTGTATCAATATCTAAGAAGTGACGGACTTGAGCAATAGAACGCAAATTATACATAGCACTTTGACATTTTGCAGTAATGAAATTATGCATGGACATTTCTGAATCAAAAACAGTGCCAAGGTTTTTCACTTTCGATGAGCTTTTCATTGTTACTCCGTTAACATTTAACGATAAAGATGGCAGTTGTGTCAGGGAAAGTTTACTGCCAATCAAAATAAATTCGGTTTTATCATCGTTGAGTTTTAGAAAGTAAGTAAGCATCCACTTCTTGATGTCTTTTAAACAATTTTTCAGACAATTAGCTTGATCAGCAATATCTGAATTATCAAAACAAATGTAAAGTTAAGTGTCATCAGCATAGAAATGATATCCAATGGAATAGCGCTTTATGATGTCAGCAAGGGGTGCAGTGTACAAGGTAAACAACAGTGGACCTAATACGGATTCTTGTGGAACACCGATGTCCAAAATAAACGCCTCCGAGTTGAGACCATTAAGTGTGACACGTTGAGATCTATTCTCTAAGTAGGATTTTAGCCAGAGAAATGCATTTTTCTTGATCCCAAAACTAGCCGACAGGCGGTTTAAAATAATTATATGATCCAAAGTATCGAATGCAGCGGTGAGGTCTAATAAGACGAGGTCTGTCATTTTCTTCTTGTGCATAGCCACTAAGATGTCGGTATGCACCCTAAGAAGAGCAGTTTCTGTAGAATGGAAGCGACAGTAAGCTGACTGAAACCCTTCAGCTAGATTATGATCTGAGATGTATTTGTTAAGTTGTGAAGCCACCACTTTTTCGCAGAGTTTAGATATGAAGCTTAAA
>JAIGNY010001167.1:0-12500 GCA_020152595.1 Chiridota heheva | reverse complement strand
GATCCCCACTCCTCTAGGGATTTTCATCCACTACACTTTTTAGTTAGTCTGGACCCTCAACAATCATTTTCTGCTTGTTTGCCATTAAACTGATGGTGGGTGTGAGCGCCAGGGCGTTGTCATGGCAACGCCTAAATCAGAAACTCGAATTTTGAGAAAATGGCATATCTTTGTAACTGGATAACATACCAGCACACTTTAAGTGTTCAGGTATATATATTTGTTGCTGCCCAGTTGATTGCTATCAAGGTTTGAGTCATTTGAGGTCGTGTTCATGTCTTTAAGGACCGTTGTCATGGCAACGCCATGATGTAGAAATGAATTTGAGAAAAAATGTCATTTTTTTGTATAGATTTGAAGCTGATGGTTGGTTGCAATCAAGATCTGGGTCATTTACGGTCAAAGTTATACATTTAATTTGAACTTTTACCACTAGCGGGACGTCGGAGGGAGAGGGGGGGGGGGCATGGGTGTAGTCTCCCCATTCATTTTTGTTAGTGTTGTTCGCCCCCTCCTATCAATGAAAATTGTATATTTTGCCCCTCAGTCATGAATATTAAGTATTATGTAAATTGGGTGTTAACATCCCCATCCTCCCCCTCCCCTAATTGAATCCCATACCCGCCACTGGCTGTTGCTATGGCAATGCCAAGATAAACACATGAATTTGAGAAAATGCCATAACATTAATGCATAATACATATGGCCCCTTGATGACGTCATGCGCCACTGCGGAGTGAGTGAGGTGGGTGTGACCAATTCTAAGACGAATAATATGAACGTTGTCGATACGAGAGAGGTTGTTGATGGTGGATTTGATCGGAATTGTGGGCTGGATGACATGGAGTTTGTTATCAATTTGGGAGTTCCATGAGGTTTGCCAGCGGTCACGAACAAGGGAAGCGATAAGCGGTTTGATGTCAGAGAGGGTTTTGGGAAAAGGGGTGTGGGGAGGAGGTTGAGGGAAAGCTTAGCGGCTGCATCAGCCCTGTCATTGCCAGGGATGCCAACATGGTTGGGTATCCAGAAGAAAAGAATACTTTTCCTGCAGAGGGTGGGAGAAAGGAGTTTCCGGATGAGGAGGTGGCATGTGAGGTTATCCCATTTAAGATTAAGTAAAGAAGTAAGAACAGCCTTTGAGTCGGAAAAAATGGCAAAGTGGCTGAGCGGAGAGTACTCAACAAAGTTGAGGGCGAGGAGAATGGCCTTAGCCTCGGCTGAAAAGATGGATGAGTAGTCGGGAGGTCTGCTACTGACGGTGGTGTCTTGGATGACGGCAGCAGCAGCTGTCTTGTTGCCTTCCTTGGAGCCATCAATATAGATGGAGGTGTAATTTGAGAGTTGGTCTTTGATTTGGTTGTGGAGATTGATGAAGAGGTTAGGGTGGGTTTGAGTTTTGTGATGAGTGGAGAGGCCCAGGTGGACAGAAGGGAGGGGGTGGCCAAGAAGGAAAAGTGGACCAGGAGAAGGTGCCGAGAGTGGCGGGGTTGATGCCGAGATGGAAGAGGTCTGATTTAATGCGTAAGCTGAAGGGAGGCGATAGGGATTTAGTCCTATCAAAGAGGGTGGAGAAATTGGGGTACCTAATGAGGTTGTAAACAGGGTTCTGGGTGTTGGGTGTCTAAAAGCATAGAAGAGGCTAAGCTTTCTAAGTAGAAGCTAAGTAGAGGCTAAGTAGAAAGGGGGCTCGTTGGCTTATAACCGTCATGCCAGTGGGCATGGTCCAGGAATTATTGGCTTCAGTCGCAACTTGGCAGCGTACCATAGGTTGGGTTTTACTCGGCATGCACGGGCTGGCTATCTTGAGGTAAGCATGAGCTAGTGTATCTTATTTTAGGGGTGGTGCAATTGTTCAATTTACATATAGACATGGGTTTTGTGGCAAGATGGGAAAATAGTCCGGGGCATTGGCAAAAATCTTTGCAATGCATTGCTTTCACTCCACGCTTTCACCGGCTGTGATACTATTAGTTCATTTGTTCTTAAAGGCAAGGTGGGACCCCTGCGTGTGCTGCAAAAAAAAAAAGCAATATATTTCTGTCTATACAGGTTTGGGTACAAGCTCTACTCTCAATCCAGGAACGTTTGATGATCTAGAAGCATTCACATGTCTTTTTTATGGGGCAAATTCAGGAGTCAAGGACATCAACAAGTTGCGGTATACCATGTTCATGACACGTTGCACACCAAATAACCAGCTACTGTCCAGTGAAAGTGGCATCGACCTACGTTTGCTTCCATCCTGCAGATTCTCCTTAAGGATGCATGTTGTACGTGCCAATTATCATATGGAACCAAGCTGATTTGGCATATCCGGAATTGCCAAAGCCCGACGATGGTCATGGATGGGTTCTACGGGGAGACAAATTGGAGTACCAATGGACTCTATTATTTTGTATAAGCAATGTTGAATACTGTAAAGGAAATGCCAAACATTATTTTTAATTTGTCAATGACTTTGCTTTGATTTTACAGTTCCCTGGGACCTTCCTCAAACATCATAAACTTCCTCTGCAACAACAACCTCTTCGACCACATATAAACCTTCCATCTCCTCACTATCCTAACTCTTACACCATTATTTATTAACACCCTCTTGGCACATTTCACTCCTGAAAGTCGTGGTGCCGTTAAACATTAGCAAACCAAACCAACCCTGGGACCTAACTATGCAATGATTGTGCAATATACCTGTGAAAATGATGGATTTAACAATTTACGTGAAGATTAACTTTTTTGCAGTTTCTGTGTCATATTGTCTGACATAACAATGTATGTATTTATTTCAGGATTGGGTGTTAGTGTGAGGCCACCATGAATAGCCTCAAGCAGCCTCAAGCAGCCGACCCCCAACGTGAGATGTTGTAGGCAGGGTTAGCGTTAATGACAAATTTGTCGTATATTACGCTATGGCTGAAATTTCTTACGACACAGGTTGTAAATGCGTCGTAAGATTTAGATATAGCATGTGAAATTTTACACCAAAGTTTTTTATTAATTTTGATAAAAAATCATGAACATCTTACCTCTCTGATGTGATTTAAAGTTTTATTTCACACAAAAATGATTTTGAATTACTCATAAATTAAAGAACAATGACACACTGCAAGACTAAGGGCCAAATGATTTAACATGCCCGTAGTGCTGTACATAAACACCTATAAGTTAGTACACTCCAAAGTGAAGGAAATTTCCCGAAAATTTCCCGAAAATTGACCATAAATCGAAGAAACATTGACAAAAAATTGACTAAAATTGAAAGAAAACTGCCTAAATATGAAGGAAATATTCTAAACATTGAAGAAAATTTACCATAAATTGAAGATGAAAAAAAGTGTACCAAAACTCTAAGAAAACTTTCCTCAAATAATGGAAATTGTCCGAAAATTAAAAATAAAACTACACGAGAGACTTAAGGAAATCTCAAAACAATGAAGAAAATTTACCGACATTTGATGAATATTTTTCGTAAATCGAAGAGGAGATATCCCATACATTGAACTGTTGAAGGAAAATTCTCAAAAATGGAAGAAAATTTACCTAAAATGGAAGAAAATTACTCCAAAATGAAGGAAATTCGCCGCAAATTGAAGAAAATTTACAGACTGACCAAAAATTGAAAAATAAAATGTCCCTAGATGAACAAAATTTTCGCGAATTGATCGAGAATGAATTAAATTTCTCAAACATTGAAAGGGATATTATAAATAGTGAAGGAAATTTTCTGAAATTTTCTGAAAATTTCCAAAAGTTACATGAGAATTAAGAAAATTTCTTAAAGTTTGAATGTTATTTTACAAACACTAAACATGTTGAATGAAATTTCCCGAAAAATGATGAAAATTTCCCGAAAATTGAAGAAAAGTTGTTTTAAACTTTTGAGAAGTGGGGGAGGAATACGTGTCCCCGGTTTCGATGCCTAAACAAAATATGTGAAATGTTATATGTATATACTGTACTTACAGGCTTAAGAGATATATGAGAACCATGCCCGACTCGGCTATATCATAATCAATTCCTCCCGAATCTGCATGATGCTGTCAATGTGATTCTCGGGTCACCAATCTGAATCGGACAAGGAAGTGAAACTTCGGATACAGTATACTGGTATACGTATAACCAGCCTCGCAAAAGTTCGAGAGGAGAAGGAGAAGGGGGGCTGGTAAATATTGACAGTGTGATATCCAAAAAGTGAGGGCCATTGATAACGTAATATCTGCGAAAAGTGGGGGTGGCTGATTGGTTCGATCATGTACTGCAAATACTGCTCTATTCGTCAAGATATTGATCTATCAGAATCTCCACTCTCGACTCGGCATGATGTTGATTCTCGGATTTGGCAACTGGGACGTATTATGAAAAATACCCAGACCACACACATTTAAAATCCTAAGCTCCGATGACATGGACCGTTATTTTGAGGCATCAAAAATAAAAAGTCTTTAGAGCTTCAGGCTCCGCCCAATAGCCCTGGGCTCCTTTCAGAACTTCACCCGTGAACCCCACAATTTTGTCCGAATTTTCTCTATTTTCAGGGTACAATTCTCCTCTGCCTGTTTGAAAATGCCACAAATGTTAATCCGACAGTCCGAGTAGATTTTAATATTATAATTCTTCAATTACATTTTGGAACTTGATCTTCAGCCATACTCGTGCATCAAAAACAAGCCTTTAGAGCTCCCTCGACCCCAACAAAGACTTCGCCTAGGGGCCCTCAAAGGGTGCTCGCTGTTACAATATCGCATTTGTTACTTGACTATGCTGTTTCCCCCAAACCAAAATCTCTGGAGGGGGTAAATGATTATAAAAAAAAAAGAATGATAAACAAAAATGTAATATGATGTGGATATGCACAAATCGCAGCACACCAGATACACCGGATACGGGGATATGCAACTAAACACTCACGTTTGTTGTGCTGAGTAATAAATATAATGCATAGGCGGCGGAAGATATTTCACATGGAGCGGAGGGGGGAGCTTCTAACTCATAGTCCCCTGAGTAATCATCCCCGCCACGTAGCCTTTTTTTATAAGAAATCTGGTGTGGGGTAAAACATGCAGAAGGGATATATCATCTCCACACAATAGATAAAGTCAGTGGCTTAGGATTCTACGAAGATATGTGACATCGAGGAGGACAAGGGGAGGGGGAGAATTTGGTTTTCGTCTCAACAAACCTAGAAAAATATAAGAGTTTCTTATGTCCTAAAACTATTTGTAAACTTAGAGGACTCGAGGGAGGAGGGGGTGGTCGCACAATTATTAGAGAGTTTGGCAACATTTCGAGAAAATTAATAAAAGTCTCTTATGGATCTCTTAAGGGTTTCTTATATCCAAAAACTATTTGTAAACTTAAATGACTCGAGGGAGGGGGGAGGGGGAGGGGGGTCGTACAATTATCGGTTTAAGTTTAGCAACATTTCGAGAATTTTAAAGAAAGTTTCTTAAAAATGATGAAAATTCTCGAAAATGAAGCAAGCTTTCCGAAAATAAGTAAAAAAATTCAAAATGAATGGAAAATTTTCGAAAAAGAAAGGAAATTCCCCAAAAATAAATAAAAATAAAAAAATCCAGAAAAATAAAGAAATTTCTCGATAATTAAAGCAAATCTCACAAAAATGACGGAACATTGCAGAAATAAAGGAAATTTCGCCAAAATAAGGGAAAAGTAAAGAAACGTCCCAAAAATGAAGAAATTTCACAAAAATAAGCAAATTTCCCCAAAATATCTCGAAAAAGAAAGGAAATTAAACCAGAAACAAAAGGTTTTGTGGTTCCGAATGCTTTTTTATAAGCTGATTGATTTGCAAAATTTGTATTAATTGTCATGTAATTGCATATCATAAAATATGTTTCATATTTATTCATAAGCCACATCCACCATGCAAATCAATAATCATGTTGACAACATTAGCATTTGCACAATAATTAACACCATCGAAGCATGTATGATGCAAAAACGATTGCTCATTTATCCTATTTCAAGAATTTGTCAGTAAGCCCCACCTACTCATTAGCATCCATGACATCACTACCACAACATTAGAACATACGTACAGACTTAATCTTCCGCCATACTAGTGCATCAAAATATGTGTACCACATATAGCATAAATCTGATCTATTGTTTATGTTGTTCACATCATTTAGTACTTTCACATTAAGCCACGCTCACCATGCATATTAATGACACCTGTTAATAACATGCATGTAATAAACAAAATCATCATGCCCATATGACGCCCCATATGACGCAAAACGGACATAGTGTTGCTCATTTATCACTTTTTTTTTTATAATTTTCCCTTTAAGCCTTGCCCACTTATTAATATGCATGAAATCACCACCACTAACATTAGGCCATATCTGCAGACAATGGGCTATCTGTGTACCATATAGCCTGATACATTACTCCAGTTTACTTTTCTTGAAATACCGTGTTTACAAGCTCTTTACATAAAAATCATATTAAGCCGCGCCAACTATGTATATTAATGAAATTTAACGTTTTTACATCATGAACATTTACACACCAGCTACATTATAATCATACCACACATGTAGCAAAACAGACACGTGGTTCTTAAAATATGAACTTCATATTTCAAGATTTTTACAATAAAACCCGCCTACTCATGAATATACATGACATCAAAAACAATAAGGCACATCTGCAGACATGGGCTATCAGTGTACCACATATGACATGAATCCAGTGTACCGTTCTTGGGATATCGCCTTTACGAGCAGACCGTCACATACACACACGCACATACACACATTCACATGCATACATGAATGCATGCATGCATGCATGCATACATATATACATACACACATACATATATACATACATACATACATACATGCATACATACATACATACATACCCTCACACACACACACACATGCACCCTTACACATACATACACACACGCTCTCATGACCCAATAAGTTCCTGATTCTATTGCATCGAAACAAAAAAAAAATCGAAAATTAAAATAAATTAAAAAGCTTTTAGAAAATAAAAGAAATTTCCCGAGAATTTAACTAAAATGAAGGGAAATTGAAGAAATTGTAAGGATATTTTCCCCAAACCGCCAAATAAAGGAAATTTCCTGAAAAAAAGTAAAACTTTCCGAAAATTGATGGACATTTCCCGAGTCTGTTACTCAATGTTGGCTGTTGAGTTGACGATCTTAATTTATTAAGTATTATCTTAATATATTCCTTTCATCGGGATATTTTCCTGGGGCAAAAGTCAGAAAGTGGAGTGGGGAAATTTGCCTCCCAGTTATAATGTTTAAAAAATAGGCTATGTCCCGCCACTCCCCGTGCACAAAATTATATATTGCATTGTACGGGCTTCTAGACTTTAATATTAAATTTTCTTCAATTTTCCGAAATTTCCTCATTTTCGGGCAATTATCTGGAAAACAAAATGTTTGTCAATTCTCGGGCAATTTCCTTCCCTTTTTGCGGGCAATTATCTTTGATTTTCCGAAATTTCATTAAAAAAAACTCTTTAAAAAAAAAAAAAAGTCTAACAAATGTTTGGTAAGATATTTCTGGTCAAAATATTTCCACCACGTTCCTAGATATTTTCATGCCATTTTGACAGTTCTAATCTTTAACGTAACTATCCTAATGATAAATTATTATCTCATTGGCAACTTTTGTCCAGCTTGTGAGACACGGCTTCTGATTGGCCACTTTTGCCTCGAAGCATTCTGCTGTTGTTATGGTACGATATATATACGCGCTTAACGTTCAGCAAGTTACATCATAAGTTCAGCTTAACGTTTGCGTATGAAGTCCGCATAATGAATAAACTTGTGTCAGATAAATAAAAAGACGTTTTTTTATTGCCGTTACTTTTTTTTAATGTTTTTAGTAGATTGTTATTAGCATGGTTGGTATTTACTTTCCTTCAAATTCCATGAGTAAGCAGGACGCATGTCATTATGTCTAGTACTGTATGTAGCACAATGTAATGCCTAGCCTATAACACTAGGCTTACTCACAATGTTATACTACAGATAAACACTATATGGCCTAGGTCTATAAACCTAATCGCATCCAACTGGGCACATTTAAAACAAAAAATTATTGGAGTAAGTAGATAGAATGTAGTCAAATTTTACTGGTGAAATTTTACCACGAATTTGTTTAATCTTCCTTGGTCGTTTCACCAGGAAGTATGTTGATTACTATTTCACTAGGATTTCTTGGTGAAAACAATCAGGGAAGAGTGAGTTCTGTACTTGCACTGCTCCTTGTGAAAATTTTACCCTTTCCTAGTGAAATTTTACAAGACATTTTTTAGTGTATATATATATATATATATATATATATATATATATATATATATATATATATATATATATATATATATATATATATATATATATATATATATATGTATATATATATATATATATATATATTAATATATATATATATATATATATATATATATATATATATATATATATATATATATATATATATATATATATATATATATATATATATATATATATATATATATATATATATATATATATATATATATATATATATATATATATAGATAGATAGATATATACAACAAAATAGGAAAACATGACAATGTCTCTAGCCAACAGATTTCTTTATAAACCAAATATTTTAAAAACTCTTGTTTCCTTCTTCAGTGGTATGAAGTCAATATATATATATATATATATATATATATATATATATATATATATATATATATATATATATATATATATATATATATATATATATATATATATATACATATATATATATATATATATATATATATATATATATATATATATATGTATATATATATATATATATATATATATATATTTATATATATATATATATATATATATATATATATATATATATATATATATATATATATATATATATATATATTTATATATATATATATATATATATATATATATTATATATATATATATATATATATATATATATATATATATATATATATATATATATATATATATATATATATATATATATATATATATATATATATATATATATATATATATATATATATATATATATATATATATATATATATATGTAACATACTTATACCTAATTTCCATTTTGCTCCAATTTATTACAAATCTGTATCAATATGCATCAGTATCAGTGGTTTATAAGTGTTCAAAAACAGTCTTACTGTCCAATGAGTCATGAAATGTATATTTCTTTCTGCAATTCTTTGAAAATATCGTTGTGGTAACTCTGCTGCTTTTTGGTGCCGTGACGTATAACTGTATAAAACAAATCATTTGAAATTTAAATTTCAGTCTCCCCTTGTATTTCTTTTCCCGTTTTCGCTAGGTGAGTTTCTCATGTCGCGTCTGTCTTGTGTCAGCACCTCTTAGGAACTGCTTCTGTACTGTCTCTGAAATAGAAACAAACTATCCAGATATTAAGAGCATCTCTAAAATATGCATGATAAGAATAACGAGGGTATACGCGTTGGAAATTGCAACGACGTGTATTTATTTGCTAAAACTTTTCACAATAAGTTCAAATTATTTAATGAAGTTTATTTCGAATTTTCTATCAGTCAATAAGTGGCGTAGGAAGCGGTGGCAGGAGAAAAACTGTCCCCTGAACGGAATTTACTTTCCCGGTCAAGCCATTTCTTTCCCGATCTGGCTAAACTGACTAGAATTTGAGTTTAGGAAAACTGGCCGAAATTTTCCCAAAACTGGCCAAAATGACCCGAAACTTTGGTCAAATTTTCCCGAAAACTGGAAAAAAATCCCGAAAACTGGCAAATTTTTTATCAAAATTGAATTTTTTTTCCCGAAAACAGAAATTTTCTGAAAATGAAGGAAATCTCTCTGATATTAAACAGCTGACTGGTTGAAGTGAATTTCTGGAGTAGCAGCATCTTTTCATGGAAACTTAATTTACCAGTGAAATTTTTGCGCTTGTCACTGGTAAATTTTGTTTTCTTTGCCCCACTCCATTTGTTTTCAAGAATGGCCTAGAATAATTCATATAACTTTAAAAGGGGCACAGCCTGTCCCAGTCTGCCCCAAAATTCAAAAGAGAACCACCTATCCCGGTCCGCCCAAACTTTTAAAAGGGCACCTCCTGCCAGTGGCCCCTTCCCCATTATTCCGAAATCGCTGCCTGTTATAATAAATTTAGCATAATGAATTGAAAATTGGTCAAACTTTGATTAGCCACTTCCCAAAAAATAAAGGTGCTATTTTCAAAATATTAAAACTGATCTGTTCGGATTTTAATGGCTCATGGGATTTTATATGAAAGAGGACTTCAAACAAATCTGTGAAGAAAATAATGAAAATTCTTATTCCTTTAAGGATATATCTGAGCTTAAAGTTTAGTATTATTTGTGTAGAAACGATTGAAATCAGACTAGTTGTGACGTCACAGCCTCGGATTGCTTAGTGTCTTTATGTATTCTTTCATATTTTTTCCTGCGATTTTTTTTTTGACTTAAAAACTATGGGATATGTCAAAAACAGGAGTAAAACTAAATCTAGGAAGAGTATTTATAATATACCATCAGAAAAACGTTCGAGGAAAAATAATTAGTGAAAAAATTAGGTTTATCCAAAATGTGAGGATGAAGACGCCAACTCTCCATCGAAGACTTACTTCACCAGTCATTTCCACACAGATAAGATACCAGATGACAGAGCTTTAAACTTGAACGTTTAATATCTGTTTTATATCTTAATGTAATAAGATTTTTGAATGCTGTCTTTACCATTTTGTTTCTTTTAAGTCCTCTTTCATATAAGATGGGTTTGCTTGACCACTGAACTAATCCTTTAACAAATAGTTACATGTATTTGGACCAAAAATGATTCTAATCCCTATTTTTTTTTTTACGAAAAAGAAGAAAAATAGGAGATGAGGCAGCCACTTTAACTGTTTTAGCAAGGTTGAAACCACAAAAATTTCTTCCATGGGCAGATGGCAATAACGAAAAGTATGATAAGTATTTCATAACAAACACGTTTCATTCCCCAATGGGAGTGAAAGTACCTGGGGATATATATGTGAAGGTATTGAACATACCTTGGTCTATTTGTTTGTCTTGGCGATTTCCAAAACTTTGATCATTGTAAATATTAGGAGGGCATGAATTTAAGTGTATTGTACAAGAAATTTATCCGACAAAAATTCGTTAAAAAAATTGACCAATCTTTATTGCCATACATCAATAGTTGTGCAAAAATTCAAAATAGAAGAAAAAGTCAACCTGGACTTTTTGTATTAAAATGCATTAAAATGGTTGAAAATTACGATTGCGTAATTTTCGACTTTCCACAGTCGACATTTTTACAAAAATGACACGGAAGTCTAAACTCGAATTACAGTAAGTTTCGGCACATTTTTTTTCAAGTCATCTTTTCATTAAACTGTACAAATTGAACCAGCATGACTACTGAAATGATCCTTTAAGCTACATGGACTAGATTGAAGTTACATAGATATGTATCTATAATATGAGTTAAAATGGTTTCGAATATTCTAAAAAAGAAATCGTAGCCCACAAATTGGTGAAACAATTGACAAAAGTATAAGGCTTGGAATCTTAAAGTTAATCATGCCTTAATATGTCATTTGCCAAAATTATGCAAATTAGTATTTAATTTTTTGAAATCAGAATAAGAAAACCGGTAACAAGTATGACATGATAATAGGAATATCTCTACATGACAAGATCACTACCTGTATAGCGGCCCCTGAGATTTTCCCAATCACTACCTGTATAGCGGCCCCTGAGATTTTCCCTGTTGGTCATCAGATTGCCGTCACAAGATAGTCTCGACGACGGAGCTTCTGATTGGTCACTACCTGTATAGCGGCCTCTGAGATTTTCCCAATCACTACCTGTATAACGGCCCCTGAGATTTTCCCTCTTGGTCATCGGATTGCCGTCACAAGATAGTCTCAACAACGGAGCTTCTGATTGGTCACTACCTGTATAGCGGCCCCTGAGATATTTTTTTTGTGGTCATCGGATTGCCGTCACAAGATAGTCTCGACGACGGAGTTTCTGATTGGTCACTACCTGTATAGCGGCCCCTGAGATTTTCCAGCCAATCACTACCTGTATAGTCGCTCCTGAGCTGTTCCCTCTGGGTCATCGAATTGGTCACTACCTGTATAGCGGCCCCTGAGATTTTCCCAATCACTACCTGCATAGCGGCCCATGAATTTTCCCTGTTGGTCATCGGATTGATGTCACAGGATATTCTCGACGATGGAGCTTCTGATTGGCCACTACCTGTATAGCGGCCCCTGAAATTTTCCCTCTGGGTCATCGGATTGCGTCACAAGATAGTCTCGATTGTTCCGCAGAGACCTTATAACGAGGTGTATAGCTCATTTGCAATGCTGGCTTCTGATTGGTCACTACCTGTATAGTGGCCCCTAAGATTTTCC
>JAIGNY010001166.1:0-50168 GCA_020152595.1 Chiridota heheva | reverse complement strand
GGCATCATGAATGGGGGAAAGGGGTGCAGGAGGGTGCAAAGTTCCCAGTTTTTTTTTGGGGACAGTTACATTGACTTTTCCAAGTGCTGAAATACGTGTACATGGGTCATGTAAACAGCCGTCAGCAAGACCTAAAAAGATAGTAGAGACAATAAAGGGACCTCGCTAAACCCCTACTCTACATTTCTTCACAAGATTTGGTCAAATTGGAAATTCCATCTTCGAGAAAAGTGGGAAAAAAAGGTCACCCAGTCTTCCTTGACATGTTGCTGACATGACTCAAATCATCCTTTATCTTTATACTAAGTTACAAAAAATATTTTGCAGAGAATGGATTCCATGGAGAGCTTTCTAAATTCCTTTATGATAGGAGAGGGTTTGTGTCCATGACAGTGTATTAAACTCATGAAATGCTGTATAACACTGCCATTAATTTTCTTATTGCTCTCAACAAAGAAAACATTGGGGGGGCGGGCGGGGCGTGGGCAAGGGGAGTCCAAACCTAGCCCTTTACAGGAGATCAAAGTTTCCAACCTCATCAGTTTAATCTAAGTTATTCTGTTCCTCTGAACAATCTTAAGTCAACCATCCCTAACTTTGTAAACTAAATAGAAAACCCTTTCTATCTTGTCACTGATCACCAGACCACACATTCAAGACAGATTCTCTTTTCCAATAACTGGTTAATGTGGTAATGTGATGGCAAATGGGTCTAGGACAGATTTCACAGTAATGGGGTCCAAAACACCAGTCATGTAAAGTGCTCATAAAATGATCATTTCAATATCTTATATCAATTGCTTAATCATTAGGTCTTGTTTTAATAGAAAGGATGAAATAATCGTATTCTTCTGACAGAGCTACATGTAGGTCTTAGTTATTATGATGTCAAATATTATTTAAAGCGATTATTCAACGGACTGAATTCCCATATAATTTAGGATGTTTATACAATTTGTGTCAATCATTTAAAATACTGTGCAACACAATTTTTGCCCATTTTAATATGTATGTATTGTTGAGTGACATGACATGAAAAATCAAATTTGTCTTCTTAAGTTTGTATGTAATATATTAATACTTTTATGGCATTATGAGCGGTCAGTTGTTATGTCCGTCCAAAAGTTTAAAAAATCATTTTCTTGAAATATAAACAATAAGCACTGAAATTTATGTTGTTTTGGTATTACATTATTAAAAAGTATTTTGCCTAGACTACCAGCAGAAAAAAAAAATTAAATGCTTTGCAAATCATTTGTTAAAATATCATGCGATAAACATAAGTTCGCAATGCGAACATAACTCACTCACAGTGCGTCCAAGTTGAGTGTTTTGTTTGCAATATAGTATCCTTACTGAAATAAACAGTCAATTAAAGTAACTTCGAAACAGAAGCCCCTATTTTAAGATGCATGATCCTGTACTAAAATCATCATCCACACTTTTGAAAATTGTATTTGCTTTAAAAGAATTCATGTTGAAGCATGTCCGTACAACTTGTTACAAATGTAACATATGCATTGCTAGCATAACCTTGGAGGGACACCAGGGAGAATAACTTACAATATAGAAGCCAACAGAAAATTATATTACCACTAATAATTACTCTTGACCAGCTTATTGCCTGATGTCAGAATAAAAGTTATTGACAATGTACATAAAGAAAATAATGGTTGTTGTGTTGTGTCCGTCCAAGGTTATGTTTGTAATGCGCGTGTTACATTTGTCTGTCCATAGCTGAAATAGTATGACCATGGAGCTACGTCCATAGTATGACCATGGCAGATTTCACAGTACAGGGGTCCAATTTTACTTAGAAGTTCAGGTAATAACAATTGCTTGATACCAGTATAATAAAACGTGTTGACAATAAACAGCTCCTTTAATAAAGAAAATAATGTTTGTTGTGTAATGTCTGTCCAAGGTTATGTTTGCAATGCGCGTGTTACATTTGTCTGTCCAAGTTTTACATTTGTTTTATCTAATTTTTTTGGAACAAATAATGTTCAATTTGTATTCTGATATTTGATACTACATTCAGGGGCATAACTTAAGAAGAGGGGGTGACCGGAAGCAGCAAAGTTCCGGCCAGATGTTCCGGCCGGAATCGGAACTTTCCTCCATTCATTTTCATGAAAACACATAGTTTCAGCTTTTGAAAGGTTCATAGACATGTACAATAGATGAATCATTAGCTGAATTATATTACAATCTATTACAAATTTCACAGCAGTATTAAATCTCAATTTGCATATTTTATTCAAATTTAGTAATTTACACAGCAACCTTTGAATTTTCTTTTGCAATTTCTTTGATGTGTAAATGTCTATTGAACATTCTATGAATTCTGACCAAAAGTTTTGAACCATTGCCATACCCCCCCCTCATTTCTCCTAAAGAACCTTTTCATACCCCAATCAAATTCTAGCAGAAATAGACTTTTCCTTACTGAGATTTAGGGGAAAAAACGAAGAATTACATAAAGATTTTGATAGGTTTGCCCAGTTATACATCACAAATGTTTGCCTAAAGGGAGGGGGAGGGGGGAGGGGGACATTAAGTGAAATTGTTGGGGGCATGCTATTTTCTCTTAATTTCCATTCTAAATTAACTTTAGTTTGCTAAGAGATGGAACCGAGGTGGTACCGTGCTAAAGGTGTAAATCCAGAGGAGGGGCCGGGGGCCATGGCCCCCTGAAAATGTTTCTAATGATACTTTTTTACCATGAGATAAATACATTTTTGTCACAGCTTGCGTAACCTTTCTTCAATTTTCGGGAAATTTCAATCAATGTTTGGGAAATCTTTTTCATTCTTTGGGAAATTTCCTCCATTCCCGTGCAATTTTTGGAAAAGTTAATTCCATTTTGGGGCAATCATTCTTCGATTTTCGATCAATTTCCGGAAAATTTCTTTAATTATTTGCGATCTTTTTCAATGTTTGAAATGTATGTTTGTTTTCCTAAATTCATCAGTTTGTGTTTGATTTTCAGACATTTTGAGGCATCAAAACAAGAAATATTCAGCCCATGGCTTCGTCCATGAACCCCACAATTTTACATGAGTTTTCTCAATTTCAGGAAAATTTCTCCTACTGTCCTATGCCTGTTTAGGAATGGTAACCCAAATGCTTATCTAGTTCTCTGAATAGATTTTTACATTCAAATTTGAGAGTATTTTTATTTCATCACTAACATTTCAGTCATTTCTAGAAAAATGATACCAAACTTTAAACTTGAATATCTCCCTAACCGACTAAGATTTTTTGCTTTTTTTTACCATTTTGTTTCTGTTGGAAGTCCTCTTTTATATAATATGAACATGCTTGGACACTGAACTAATCCATATCTGATAAGGACAGTACAAATAAAAAAACGCTGCACATGGCATTTGAAAAGTGCATCCTCTACATTTTAAGTGTGACATACAGTGCTGCCCCCTTTAATATGCACTTGTCAATTGTTTGACTCACCCTCTACATTTTAAGTGTGACATACAGTACTGCATGCCCCCTTTAATATACACTTGTTAATTGTTTGACTCACCTGAACACCCCGAACAAAGTGAGTCATTGCACCAAGGCGGATGGCTGACCAAAACATGAACATTAACCCACCTCTCGGTCACTTAGGTGACTGACATGGTAGTGACAATTCTTTTGAAACTAGAATATTAGCACTCTGTATAGCGCATACCTCCACCCGTGGCATTTCCAACATGCCTAGAATAATAGTACAGTTCATTTGATCCCAGTATAATCTACCTCAGAAATCCTAGGCCCACCAAGATTCATCTCCAAGTTTTGATCTTTACTGAAAATTTGCAATCTGAACACTTGAAGATTTTCTTCCACTGCCATGCCATTGTTTTCAGTTTTATTCAAGTGAAGCATCATTGTCCAGTCCAGTTCGTACCCCCAATCAGGGAGAACAGTTTTGTCCTCCCGATCAGAAAATCTTTTACAGAAGTATCCCATAATGCATCTATCCAAATTCAAAGTTTGTATATAGGAATAACATAAGAATCAGACACATTTCAAGCGCAGGGAACTCAGCCACTGCAAAGGGTTCAAATTTTTCTTCACGATTTGAAATAATGGCATATGAATTATCTTTCCACCGTGCGCTTTTAAAATTCACCATGCGGTTTTCGAGAAATTTGAAGAAAAGTGGTGACTTTATATTATGTGTTACCGTTAGGCAGACTAATGCACTTGTCAGTTGTATGACTCACCCCTACTACTCCGGCAATGTGAGTCATTGACATATGAAATAGTGACTCACGTGTGCGTTATTGTACCAAATTGTCAGTCACCAGAGCGACTCTGTGGTGGGTCAATTTACTTCAGACCCATTGACTTTGTACAGAGGTGATTGATTCGGGGAGTCATTTCACAAATAATGTCAGTCACCTAGACTGAGGGGTGTGTCCACCCACTTTTGTGCAATGACTCACCTTGTCCGGTGGTGTAGGTGAGTCACACAATTGACAAGTGCGTAAGGCAGTCTCGTCTTAGCAAGATTTTCTGAAAAAAAACATTTTAAAGTTTTATTCGGGAATTATTTTTGACTAACATGGTAACGTTGTCAAAAATACTGTGTTTGTACATCCTTGGATGAACATACTGCGGAAGGCTACATAACCTCAACAAATTATTATTCTATTCTTAGCCTGAGGTCTCTTCTTGTTGTCATCATCTTGTAACGTTTGGTATAAAGTGTAGGCCTAGATCACTATTATTCCATTAATGCTCTGTGGCCTAAATCATTTCAAAAATAGTCAGACCAGGGATATGGTATTTAGAACCATATTCCTGGTCAGACGGTAAAACTTACCTTAAACTTGATCCGCGTTTTCCCAAGTCTTTTTATAGCCAGTGAATCCAAGCTCTTCACCAGGAACGTGCACACGGTTAATTTTAAAATGAAAGTTGAAACAGCAAGATCATCATACACTTCGCTCTTATGTGTAATGTACACATTATATGCTGTTAAGTGCTTATTTCTCCTTCTTGGCTACCTTCGTACACAACATTAATCACTCCATAATTTGCGCAGTATAAAACGGACGTGGTTTGCCTTGCTGTGATCGCCAGTGCACCACAACTGGTTATCAAAGGCCGTGGACATAGACTTGGTTGTCGATGTTGTCGTACCTGTGTTCTCGTCCGGGTCGTATTAAGTGTTTCGTGATAGCATTGTTACTATCATAACCGAATACGCAGGCGACGACCCCGTCATTGTTTTTGTGTGTTCAACCAGGAAGTTGTTAAGACTCTCTCTTGCTGTGATTGGCCAGCGTGTTACAGTTCCTAATAGAGAATATCGGGATTCCCCTGAATGGGATATTGCGCAAGATTTTACTAACATTGACGGGATTTTTTACTTTGAGAAATCTTTGTTCAAGTTGTAGGCCTAGCAGATGCGTGAAATTGCAAGAATGATGTCACTGATATTAAAGAATATGGACAGATCGAGGCAACAATACTTCAAATCTTTCAAAATAAAACTAAAATAAAAAAAACTGCAAAATATCCCATTAAACGCGATTAAAAAATTGACCATATTACCCTACACGGGCTTTTTTTTTTTCTTCTTCAATATGTAGCTGATATGCAAATCTGTTATGTATGGACACTGAAACACTCCGACTCTGTTCGGACAAACAGTATTAGCTACCTCCAATCAACTTTGTTCAGACAAACGGTATGTACAGATCCTTCAGTACGGTATACACAATATATGTCACCAGCCAGAGAAGGAAAAAGTGAAATCTAAAAGCGATCCCCCAAACCCCCTTCCTGAATATTTGAACCAGTCGGTTCAGATTTTAATCCATCGGTTCAGATTGGTGCCGTCAGCTCAACAAGCTTTGCCATTCCAGGTGCTTATTTTGTTTTTAGATTTCAAAAGGGCACTTTCTCAGAAAAAGGTTCTTCGGTAATAATATAGGCCTATAAAACATTTGTGCGATTTTGTATTTAAATACATGAACTAAGACACAGAGAATGAGAGAGAGGAGAGGAGAGAGAGAGGGGGGGGGAGGGGTGTCCGAGAGCACGTCATACAGAACAGGCTCATTTTAAACGTTGACAGCATTCAAACAAGTTTGCAGTAAATGATTGAAAACCTGTTTTTAGACAACCCATATTTTTCAAAGAGTGACGATAAACCTAACCATGTACAAACGTAAACAATAAAACATCATATTTTTAAATTTTGTGTTTTGTATATGTATCAATCAATTATTAATTATAAATTAATTATAAATTTGTACTTGTATAATACACCTTCTTACTATCAGACTATGCGTTGTGACATACGTTTTTGCCCTTGAAATGTCAATTTCGCCCCCTGGGCCCCTACCGGGGCTTCGCCCCTAGAACCCATCAGGGGCTCGCTTAAGGGACCCTGGACCCCACGCCGACAAGTCGAGCGCTTTGCGCTTTGATTTTGTATATGGTGTATTATAGCTCTCTTTATTTTGACTTGTATAATATACCTTCTTACTATGCGTTATGGCATAATTTTTTCCCTTCAAATGTCAATTTTGCGAGAGCTTTCGGAGACTTCGCTCCCTGGATTCTCCCGGAGCTTCGCCCCTGGACCCCACCAGGGGCCCTTGCGCGGGCCCCTGGACCCTACGCCTACAAGTCGAGTGCTTTGCGCTCAAAGTGACACATTCGGTGTCACCTCAACTTAATATCTTGTCGTTTCAATTCAATTCTCCACCACACCCTCTCCCCCAATATGAAAATCTGGCTACGCCACTGTGTGTCACACTTGTACCTGGGAAATTCCATATTAGACTTGGCCTATTTTATTAATCGATCGATTTTTAGGAAATTTCGTTCATTTTTTGCATTTTTCGGGAATTTTGTTTGACAAATTTTGTATAATTTTACCAATTTTTTTTTTTTTTTAATTTCTTGTTATTAATTTCCCAAGTTTACCTCCCAAGGAAAACCAGGAAAGTGAAATTCTCTTAGGTCATTTAAAAAAAATTAAGTTCCGTCTCCGCGGTCACTGTGCGCCCTCTGCACCGTGCTCCAGCAATCCATGGCTCGCTAGTGCATGGTGACATCCAAATATAGGAATATTAGAGACATTTTCCGGAATTAACAACCATCCTGAGTTTAATGTTAATGGGCCCTACTGACCGCTTGAAAAAATATCCAGAAACGCAATTCATCTCCAACGGGATAGTGGATATCGGTGCTTTCGCGATCTAGAGAGGATATCTATTCATTTGACCAGCACGCGTGTGATGGAGACAGTGGGGAGGAGACAGCTGCCCCGGATCGATTAGGGGGCTTGTGAGGTATTAAGAAATATAATTATTATTTATTCATATTTTAACGAGAAACAGTTAAATCCATCAGAGCCATTAGACCCATAGGGCTTATGTCTGATTATCGCTGTCCATGGCGCAAACATGTTGCAGACGAGAGAACATGACACCAACTGGACACAGTGGATGGATGCCAGTCCATCGCAGGTTAAATCCCAGCACGGTCGGTACTCATTTTACAGCTGAGTGGACTGGGGTATGCAAGTAAGTAAATTGTCTTGCTCAAGGCTACATTATTGCACCGATCGTGACGGGAGTGGAACCCTGAACTTATACATACGAGCATGACTTCTTATAACCACTGAGCCACTGCACTTTTCTCAAGCGCAATATGCCTTACAGAACATGTTCACCAATAGTTATTTGAATAAAAAAGTTTCCAAGCAGAATGTTTCCAAATTGTCCAAGGGTCATTGATAACGATTGGTACTCTTACAAGACGATATACCAGGGATGTGAAATATCACTCTTCTGGATAAGTTGAAGTGGTGATATAGGCTTGATAAGATACTGAACTAATGTCTGCATGTGTACTTCCATGTGCCCCATTTATATCGATTATTAACCTAGTGGATCATTGATGAATATACTGTTTTTTAAATCATACTAACCGGGGTGGAGAATATCCCCATCCATTACATTTCCCTCACACAACCCTGTCTTGCCCCTTGAGCAAAACAAGCCCTTCCATTGTCATCGCCAGACCTTGCAGAGGCAATGACCAAAATTTACTGTTTCATAATCTAACTTTCTCTGATACTTCCAAATAATGATTTAAGGCATAAACCAGATTTGAGATTGAAAGGGGGAATTTCCCCTACATTTATATTTGTGTATGATGAATTTATGATTTTATGACCCACCCCCCCCCACTCCCTGTCGCCTTCTCCACACACACACTCTTCTGGAAGGAAAGTTTTCTTTTGTGATTTTGCTACGCCCCCCCCCCCCCTCCCCGCTCCCTTCACCCATTTTGCTGGGAAAATCGTATTTTTCTTCTGAATTCCTAATGAAACATTTTTGTAAGACAGAAATCTTCAGCATTTCTTGGGCCCAAAAAATAACATAAAATGTTCCCAGTTTTCTTTAGCAAATTGCTTTTTCCTCAAAAGTTAGGGTTTTCACGGGATTTGAGATACTATGCTAAAATATCTCTTTTAATATTTCCCACACTCGTAAATTCTTGAAAATTTTATGGAGAAGACGTTAAACAACTTCAGATCAAACACCAATTTTGGACGAAGATAGGGAGGTAAACGTCTTCATAAGCAGTGACGTAGGAACCGGATGCCAAGGCCCCCGTCCCCCAAATAATTTTGTATTGAGGTCCAAGTACAATCCCCCCCCACCCAACATAATAAAGGTCTAAAGAAATGTTTTTGAAGAGTCAGATTCCACCTTGGCATCTTTTCTTCCAAAATTTTTTAATTTTTGAGAAATCTTCCATTTTCGTGAAATTTGCTTCAATTTTCGATTTTTTTTTCATTTTGGGGAATTTAATTTCAATTTTCACGAAATCTGCTTCAATTTTCATAAATTCGAGAGATCTTCATTTTAGAAAATTTGCATCAATTCTCGTGAAATTTTCTTCAATTTTTGTGAAATTGTCTTCATTTTCGGGAAATTTCCATCAATTTTCGGGAAATTTCCTTCATTTTCGAGAAATTTGTCTTAATTTTCGTGAAATTTGCATCAATTTTCGTGAAATGTCCTTCATTTTGGGGAATTTTCTTTATTTTCGGAAAATTTGCATGATTCTCGTATGAAATGGAAGCAAATTTCCATCTTCGAGAAATTTCCTTCAACTGTTCAATTTATGTGAAATCTTCATTTTCGGGACATTGTCTTCATTTTTGGGACATTGTCTTCATTTTTAGGAAATTTTCATCAATTTTTGGGAAATTTTCGGCAGATTTTCTTCATTTTCGTGAAATGTTCTGAATTTATTTTCAGAAAATTTTAACCAAATTTTACGACCAGTTCTCCCCGACCTCATTACATATAGTTTTACCGTTATAAGAGACTCATACATTTTTGTAGGTTTGTTTTTGTTTGGACAAAAATCAAATCTGACCAGAAGAAGTGGCATGCCTAAGCAGGCTTTGCTTCCCTTCTTTACTCCTCAAAAAACAAAATGGTATAGTAGAACCCCCCCCCCCCCCAAGTATACAATTGTCAAAAACCATTAACTGAAATACAAATGTATTATAGAAAACAGAGATGTTGGCAAGATTTTATTCGTATTGACTGAATTATCGCTAATTTGTGACCAAAATGTTTCGTTTGCACCACTGAAAAATCCTCAATTTTGGACTAAAAATCTTTTTAAGTTTCAACCAAAATCTTCCAACTTCAGACCAAAAACCTTCAATTTTGGACCAATATAAGGAGGTGAACGTATTAATAAGATTTTTTTTTTTTGGTGTGGGGATGGTGAAGGGAGAAGAGACAGGTGAGGTGGAATGGAGGGGGAGCTGCAAGGGAAGGATGAGGAGCAAGGAAGGGAGATGGAAGGTAGAGGGAGGGGGCCCAAAGCATGCCTAAAGACCTTCCTAGTTAGAACCACCAGTGCAAATAAAACAAGACACACAAATTAAAATTCTTTAATGTTATATATTAGCACTCATGTTTTTCTTACAATTTGAATGTACAAGTATTATAAATGAAGAGAATATGAGAATACCATTTTTTACTATCTGAAAATATAGGGATCCATTTGAGTTTTGGTAGAACATAAAGTTATTTTTTGATAAAAAAGAATATATAAAAAAAGTATATGTGAATTGTTTTCTTGATTATAATTATATATCATGTTCAGCTGCTAAGAGGGTGGCTCCTTGGCCCATGAGCAGTCTTGGTGTTATAACTTCAAAACAAAAAATTGGTATCTCCTGAATTGAATAAGGCGCAATCGTCAAATGCACTGTGTGGTAATCACAGGGTCCCAGGTTTAAATTCCCAGCTGGATTATAAAATTTAAGTCCAATGAATCCAAATTCACCAGTGTTTATAACTCACTGATGAAAACACCCTTTTAAAAGTCCAAATGAAACCTCCGCCCAACATTACACGCATGACTTGGCCCTGCAGTAACCAAATCCACAATACCTGGCTCTTTACAGTAAGTTCCATTGTGGGCATATAGATGATTGGGAGTGTAATTACTGATGTGTCAAATCACTGAATTATCTATCTGTGGTGGGTTTCTTAATTGCTTCCAGCAGAGTCTAAAAGTCATACCCGCCGAAATGGAAGTTCTTGCGGGTGAAAAGACTGAACATTTGTAGAGAGGATTGGGCGTAATGCAAACCATGAAAAAAGCAAAAAGCTTCATCAATCCTGTATAAACTGACCACTTTAACAACATTTTGAATTCAAAGGCCTTATTATAAGAAACTGCACAAATTTTATTTAAACTTTGTAGCATCCCAGAATCTGCAAATTTCTGTATGCAACTTTATTGTTTTTTTCAATCTTTCACAACATTATTTGAATGGGAGACTTGGGAATAGTAGTTGAATATATCAATTAGGCTCTGAAACTCCATCACATCCTCAACAAAAATTTAGCAGAAAACAGTCTGGTGATTGAAATTTATGACAGAAATTTAAAGAATACATTATTTCAGTAAGCTATCTTCTGTTTCATACATCTCAACTTTAACCTACTTTTAAGGGTTCTTTAAAATTTGATCAGTCATAACCCAGAAAGTAAAGTCGCTGTTGACATAATTTGAAAATGATTCCGTTCAGAATTTACAACTCTTTCTGTTAAATATAAAATCTCTACCTGTCCGTATACCTTTAATGATATCTGTATATGGAAGTGTGGTATGCACACTGTAAAAACAAAAATAAAAATGAACCCTGAAGTACAGCTTGGAGAAATATATACTTCAAAAGATTTGAGGAAATGTAATATCAACAAACAATACCCTTAAAGGAGATATAAAGTCGGATACAATCATTATTTTATATGATAGAGGATACAAATCTTAACCAACTGCCAACAACAGCAAGTCAAAATCTTATTCCTATCTCAAGTTATTCATGTTTAAAGAAGACAAAGTCTGATACAATCATTATTTCACATGATAGAGGATACAGATCTTAATGAACTAACAAACACAGCAAGTCAAAATATTATTCCTATCTCTAGTTATTCATGTTTGAAATCGACATATGGGGGCTGCCATTTTGTTCAATTCTGTATTGAAATATTGTGCATGATGATATAACTATCCCAATAGGGACGTAAGGAATTTAAGGTATTTCTTTATAAATTTGATTAGAAGTTTTTATTCCAAAATGATGTGACACAAAGTTTTAACAGCATGTTTTGATAATTTCATGTGTACACAAAAATTTCCTTATCCCTTACATAAGGAAAACAATTTTTTATAAGCAAGAAAACTTGAGGTAGATTATAATTCCAACATCCTACTGGGCTGATGACATCATAATTTGCATGTTTCGAAAACAAAATGGCAGCTCCAATGGAAGTATTAGGAAGTAGTATTAAAGTTTTTAATAATTACAAGAAATGTGTAAGATTGCTTAGTTATGAAACTTGGTCAGTACATTTGTTATTTTCAATTCTATTATATGAAATAAGGATTATGTCAGACTTTATGTCTCCTTTAAATTTACTCCTATGATCTTCAAATTTGAAAATTGTTTTGGTTTGGTTTGGTTTGTCGATGCCGTCAAGAGTCAAATGTGCCATTAGAGTGTTAATTCTTCCCCTATTAACCAATTGAACTGTTTATTATAACAGGTCCACAAAGCATGAAAACCTGATAAGAATCATGTCATTCATTCACAAATTAGAGCAATCTCAACCATTTATTATCTATAAATAGTTTACTTTTGAGTGTGTTTCTGTTTTATCTGCTGGAAAATTTTCCAGACATTCAGCTTTTGACAGTTTCACCATGCCATGGAGCTATTTACTGAAATGGCTCCATGGTTTCACCAAGGACTTGTCATTTTAGCTATTTAAATCCCTCATATGACATTGATCTTTGACATTGGTTATAAGTGAAGAGAAATTGTGTTACTGACAAAAGCCTGATAACTTCATACCGTTTTTGATGTGATAACCGCCTGGGGCGCTTACGAAAATAGAATTGCACCAATTATAAGACCCAAATTTTCTTCCTAATAAGGGCACATGCACAGGGGCCGTGTAAAGTGTGCGTATTCAAAGTGCATTGTTCATACTGTATATGTGAACTGGTTCTGTACTAGCCTCACAATAACCACCACGAAAACATTGCGAGCGTCAGACACAAAATAAGCAAAGAATGTAACAAAACTGGAGTATTTTTAGTCTTCAAATTAATCAATTAAATTATGATATTTGATTGATTGTAACTTTATTTTCACTCTCTTGCAAATACCACAATATACAGGTCAAAAAAATAATAATTGAGCTTTACATACATTTGTGACAATTTGCAAGGGATAGTGGTTATAGTGGATATCAGTCAAATATGTTGGGTGGGCGCTTATTACAGTAAGGATGCTTAATACATAAAATACGGCAATAATCCCAGCAGAAAAAAAAAAAAAAAACAGTTAACTGGTTTTAACTGGTCACAAGTTAGAACCAGTTCAACTGTGAATTGGTGACAGGTTTTAACTGGTGTGAACTCTTTTCAACTGGTGTGAACTCTTTTCAACAGGTGTTTACAGGTATTGTCTCTGGTTTTAATCTGAACTGTTTTCAACTGGTCTGAACTGTTTTCAACTGGTATGAGCTGTTTTCATCTAGTCTGAACTGTTTTCAACTGGTATGAACTGTTTTCAACTGGTCTGAACTGTTTTCAACAGGTGTCAAATGGTCTTAATAGGTTTTTCAACAGGTCTAATCTGTTTTCAACAGGTGTCAAATTGGCTTAACAGATATCGTCTCTGGTTTTAACATGTCGGAACTGTTTTCAACTGGTCTGAACTGCTTTAAACAGGTGTCAAATGGTCTTAACAGGTTTTTCAACTGGTATGAACTGTTTTCAACAGGTGTTAAATGGGCTTAACATGCATCGTCTCTGGTTTTAACAGGTCTGAACTATCTTCAACTGGTATGAAGTGCTTTCAACAGGTGTCAAATGGTCTTAACAGGTTTTTCAACAGGTCTGAGCTGTTTTCAACAGGTGTCAAATGGTCTTAACAGATTCCTCAACAGGTCTGAATTGTTTTCAACAGGTGTCAAATGGTCTTAACAGGTTTTGTCTCTGGTTTTAACAGGAAGCAACTATTTTTAACAGAAACAACTGTTTTTGGCAGGTCAGATCTGCATTTAAAAAGTTATTTCAAATGAGGAATTTTACAAAGATAATTGATCGCATTTCCTTTACTAAGTCTGAATCAAATATTACATTGTTTAGAGAAAAAGCAAATTTAAATGAATACACTTAATTGGTTTCTTTGGGGTTTTTTTTCACAAGCTACAGAACTAATATTATGAACTAGGATATAACATGCAAATGTTGATTGAAAACATACTTTGGGAATGGCAAGATTTTTTTTACCCTGTAAAATGTCCATAGCCTTTTTTTGTTATTACTAAAAAACATAATGAATAAACTACACTTAGGACAAAAGAAGTTTTGAACACACACAAAAAATAAAGAAAACACCTAACCAAGAAAACAAAAATTCAACCTG
Source organism: Chiridota heheva (assembly GCA_020152595.1). Classification (NCBI taxonomy): domain Eukaryota; kingdom Metazoa; phylum Echinodermata; class Holothuroidea; order Apodida; family Chiridotidae; genus Chiridota; species Chiridota heheva. Next base: position 36,151 of record JAIGNY010001166.1, on the reverse strand, counting down.
AAAAATTAATACTTACGATCCAATAACAATTACCTTATACTAAGCTATATAACTAGACATGCAATAAACTCTTACCTTATTACAAAGCAAGTTGTTTTAAAGTTTTTACATATACATCCAACTCTGAATTAAAAGATATGCACATTTGGGAATGGCACGTTTTATTATCCTTTGTCAGAAATGTTTTAAACTGTTCAGTTTTCATTTTCTGCTCCCAAACTATGAATTAAAACATGTGCACACTTGGGTATGACACTATTTTCTTATCCTTTACCAAAAATGATTTGAACTTTTGATTTTATGCTCCTTTCTTTTCTATTCTTTCTCCTTTCCCTTTTATGCTCTTTTTTTTATTTTTCTACTCTCTGAATGTCCTGCAGCTTCACATTTTTGAATTTGGAAGCTTGCTGTACAGCATTTCCTTTAATCAAGTCTCTTTGAGACATTCTAAAAAGTAATCTGTAAAAATAGAAAAAAGAGAACTGCAGTGAAATTTCCAGGAGTGTAGCTATATGGATTTCTACTTGGGTATTAGGAGAACGCTTATCCATTCCAGACACTTACCGTAATTAACGTAATAAGCGCCCGGGGTTCTAACGAAAATAAAATTGTACCACTGTTTAGGTCCGAAACTTCTTCCTAATAATCACCCATGCTCGGGGCACGTACAGCGTGCTATTCAATAAAATGTTTTTTGAGTTTTGAGCATCACATGCACAATAAGCAAAGAATATAAACAAAATAATTTCAGTCTTCAAATTAATTAAATGTACTATGTTATCACTGTCAGTCAAAACATATTGGGTAGGCGCTTATTATAGCAGGGGAGCTTTATACGTTAAAATACAGCATATCCAGTTTATATTGCGCAAGCGGATAGGAGTACATGACTCCACCTGGAAAGGACACCAGGCTGTCACAGGTTATCTCCCCATCATCGCTGGTACTCGTTTACAGTTGAGTGGACTAAACCAAGCAGAGTAAAGTGTCTTGCTCAAGAACACAAGTTCCAGTGAGCCCTGGATGTGAATTGGAATCAGTATGCTAGCTAATGCGCATGACACAATTCAACCAAATTGGTTTTTCCCATGCAGCCTAACACTAATGACCCTTATGGTTGCCATTGCAAGTGTGGCCTATACAAGACTCAAAATCAGCATCATTTTATAACAAGCCTAAAAAATTTACTTGCTTAAAATTTTACTTCGATGTCTGCAAGTTTTCCTAATTTCATTACTATTTCAAGAGTTGCATTTCATTGTCATTGTTTGGAAGTCCAAAAAGTGAAAGAGAAATATAACTACTGTATTCTAACCCTGGTGTCCTATGACGTGACTCTACACTTGTATAAAGTTAGTGCAAGTATAAGCTAATTATAACAGTACCTTCCATCCTCTGAAGCATCACCGATACTATCATCAGTGGAAGTTGCTCATGGTTCTGGAAGGCTTCTTTCCTCCATCATTTTGGAAGTGGATGATGATGCATCGAGGTCAGATTTTAACTTCTTCTTTGGCAGTTTGGTAGAGTATCACCCTGAGAATACAGCATACAGTAGGTTTCTGATCAAAAGACGTAAATACATTATTACTTCCAGAGCAAATTGTTTTGTGAATCATTAACTTTCTTCGTACAAATCTTAGTAATACTTACCTTGTTAAGTATTATGACTAATTATCTTCACTCTTTATTGAAATTTGTTGGGAATGGCAGAATCTTTCAAATATATGCGACAAGACATGTAAAAAAAACTCTTAATTTACACATCACATTTATTTCATTTTTTTACTAAATACATTTTTCTTGCATATTTTCATGCTTGAAAATTAACAAATAAAATAGTAATATATTAATATCAATAACTCTTGAGTTGGATTTGAAATCATACACATACAAATATAGTATGGATTTAGGGGAAATGCAGTTATCTTATAAAAAGAAGAAAATGTAGCCAAACAATATCAAGTGTTGCACCATGGGGTGCTACCTCTTTAGTTACTTCACTAAATAACAAATTCCAGTTGGAAAAGGAATTCCATCATTCCTTAAGGAGCTAGTGGCTGATGAACGATGGTGTATTTAATATTCTAGACCAGTGACTCCAGGTGGACAAATACACTACAATTATTCTACTTGCTGTACACTTTTTGGGGAAAGATGTAATAACAAACACCCCCACTTTTTGGCCGCCAGTTTCTTAAAAACCTAGGTTATTCTTTACTTGTAGGGCAGTCAGCTAAGTGACGCCTTGCAGTAGCTGACATTTAGCAAGTTAAAGAAAATGTATCGACCAATAAATACACTCAGAAGTAAGCACCGCCGTACTGTATGTGGGATCGATAATATCACCGATTTCTCACAATCAAAATTGAAAACCTGAAGTAACGTTATATTTATACGGCGTTGCTTATTTCTGAATTTATTTATGGGACAATAAAAAATGTAATTTATGTAGCCAGTTACAAAATTTACAGTAAAGACAAATGCAGGGACATTGTTGTTATGTGTCCTTGTAAGCATTTTTTGTCCATAGAGCTCCATGGAAGAACATGAAGATGGTATAAAGCAGTTAACTTACCATGTTTATTTACCTTGCACAGGAGCTGATCCTTTGAACTCGAATGTCTCCTTTCGTAATGTATGTGTGTTTTTCTCTTTTCTGGATCTGCTTCCTCCCTTGATGAGTTAAGCTCCTGCTTACAATACTCCCATGTTTTTGGTTGCATCACTAAACCACTCACAATGTTGTGTAATTACAGGAGCACTAAACAGAGAAACTGCCTTCTTTTCCTTTCGCTCATTATTTTCTTTAACTTTGTTGACGTTAAAGCTTTTAGTTGTTTTTTTTGTTTTTCTTTCTGAAATATGATTAAACAAGATTTGAATGTTGTAAGGGAATTACTGTATTTTAATAGCACATCTTGAATAATATTTCAATTACCGTATTCGATGTATTAAGCGCCCCTGCTTTAATAAGCGCCGACATAACATATTTTTAACTGATATCATAATCCATTTGATTATTAAAATACTTAATATAAGACTTTAAATACTCAAGTTAAGATTAGTTACATTCTTTACTTATTGTGTGACGCTCACAATGTTTTTGTGTTGGTTATTGTGGGGCTAGTTCACATATATGTACAGGGCAGTTCGAATGAGCGCTTATTAGGAAAAAACTGTGGGCCAAAAAAGTGCTGCAATTTTATTTACATAAACGCCTTGGGCGCTTATTACGTCGCTTACAGTATTTAAATAAACAATACTGTTGTTCATCATTACCATTTTCTAGAGCTTTGATTGTTTAGCGTGTACACGCTAAACATTTGCAAGTGCCCTAAACATTGACTAAATATTGAATTGTGAGTGACCATTTTTCATAGTCAAGTCTTGCCGTTGAAAATCAATATGATTGATTCAAATCACATACACACACACATTCAGTAGGAGATCTGACCTCGCTATACCGCCGTTATCCCATGTTGATTAAACATTTACAGCTGACCCGGAAGTCGTTTCGCAGTAACTCCGAAGATGCAGTTTTGAGCTACCTAGAATTATCAGTCAGTTTTTGGTACTGAATATTCAGATTTAGTGACGTCAAATCAAAATTACATGGCTACCTGTGGGAAGTAGAGGTGTTGAATATGTAGTGCGTGTAGAGATATGGATATTCAGCACATTTTTGCGATCAAACAGGTGCATTTAACTGCAATCCCATTTCCATCGGATGCTTTAGAGGTGAGTGGCGAGTCTGCACTTTTGGTTTTGTGAATTTCTCATAGACAGCCAGATATGGACTTGCATATAGTACCATGTAACGGCCAAAAGTTTAAATTATCGTTCAATCTTACTTTCCCACTCGTTGAGTGTGATGTTTCTTGTAAATTTAATATTTTTGTGGAACTTTCGGTTTGGGGCTCCTTATCGCAGCCTAACGTGTTGTAGTACCTACATCATTTTTTATCGTACCTATTAATACAGGAGCTTAGGGTCGAGAAGGTGCAATACTAACCATCATGCAATTTTATGCCAGTTGATATTTATATAGAGCCTAGTCTAACATTTGGGCTTAGTTTTTCTTCTTCCTGTTTTGCTGTTCTTACAAATCACTCAGTTCCCTATTCAGTGTTTGTTCCCTAACGAATACTAGTCTAGTAGTACTAGTACGCTTATCATTTAGCCAGGCTGTAAAGACATTAGGCCTACAAGTGCATGCTAACTCTTCTTAAGACAGATTTTACATTGGCAATTTGCCATTGGGCATATCAGTACCAATGAATTGTCTATAGCAGTTGCTTATCTCTTGTCCTGTACATGCAGCAAGGGGTATGCCTCAGTTTCACAATGTGTCTTTTTAAATTTACATAAGAAAAAACAAATTATCTGTTTTTAGACCTAGGCCTAATAGTAGTACTTCCCGTAGTACCGTCGAGCTGATGTCAGCCGTGTTAGTATGACTGCCGTTAGTGGTGGCTGGCCGTATGACAATCCCAATGTCAACCCATACTGAGGAATGTGTATAATAACTACGTAAGACCTAGTACTCCCTGTAGTACCGTCGGACTGATGCCAGCGTGTTAGTATGGCTGCGCTGCCGTTAGTGATGGCTGGCCATCCGAGGGTGCTACAAAATCCTATACCCTCCTGTACTATTTTAAGCAAGGTGTTAAAAGTATAGAAAAATCTCAGTTTTAAGATCTTAATGAAAACAAAACCATTCTATCTTCTTTTTCGCCCACCATGATTAGAATCAAAGTTTAAAGCCCATTCATGTCTTTAAAAACTGTTTTAAAGGTGATTTTAGTTATTTTTATTGAATTATTTTGGATTACCTTTCTTTCCGTAAAAATTGCTGACGAGCTCTTCAAAGTACAGTCACTTCAAAACACTGTCATCGTGGCTATACTATTTTAGCAGGGGTATTATATTTTAGATTATTTAAGGGAAAAAATTAAGATAATAGTTATAAAGTACAATTATATAATCTAAACATTTCTTGATGTTTTATATATTTTCGCACACAGTTTTTTTTTTTAGCAAAACTATTTAATAAAATTATATGAATAAAGATTTAAATGTTGTCGGTGAAAAATCAACTTGCAGTTTAGTGAAACATTCTAAAAAATTTTGTGAACATTGAATAATTAATCACAAACGTGCGGTGAAAATGACGACCAAAATATGAATCTCAGAGAACTTTATCCCGTTGTGGTTCTAGATAGGTAAATATTTAGGAAAACTTTTTATTGAAAAAGTGCATTATTAATATAACTATATCCAAAAAGTAAGTCATTTTTCAATCATCAATTTTATACAAGGTGTGAATTAAAAAAAAACAGGAATTGTACCTAATCTATAACAACCCTCGTCAGTCAGGAAAAATCCTGGACTTTTGGTGTAGTAAGAAAATACACCAAAACTTGGAGCTTCGTAGTATTCATCAAGATCCATGAAGGCCGCTATTTTAACTTGTGATAACGTTATATGAATAGGATTTTTACTAAGAGAACGGTAGTAATTGTGTAATGTAACGTATGATATATGTACATGGTATCAGCGATGACTGAGCCATCATGAAATCCTGTGTCGAGAGGGTTGTTCAAAAGGTCAACGGAAGTCTTTTGTTATTCTATCGCGAAGTCCACTATGAAATTGAAAAGTCTGCGGTTAAATCTAATGAATATTCATTTAATATTGGTTTTTCGTTTTAAAAATACCCCCTGCGTTCTCATTAAAAATCCCCATTGACTTAACGTTATCACTACAATTAAAATGGATCTTAATGAATACGAAGCTCCAAATTTTGGTGTATTTATTATTACACCAAAGGTCCTGTATTCTCCCCTGTCGTACGGCAATCCCAATGTCAACCTGCACTGAGGGATGTGTATAATAACTAGTAAGACCTAGAAGCTTTTACTCTCAGATGATGCCCAAGTTACCTCAGATGAATCTTATTTCAGTTCCAATGAATCAGATTATGGTCCCAATGTTTTGGGAGATATCAGTGTGGCTGACAATGATGATTCCGAGAAACAAAATGACTTTGAAGAGGGAGTTGGAGTTGAGATGATTATTGATTCTGGTGATCTTTACAGTATCATCTAAGAGTTTCCCCATGAGTTAGAACCCAAATATTATATTTTGGAAGGCTTATTTTGTACATGCAATTCATGGTTTACATTTTGAAATTTTATTTAAATGTTACTGTATCGGGTAACAATTTTATAAAACTCTAGATTAATGGAAACCATGAATTTTAGTATTGAAATTGTATTAAAATGTTAATGTGCATATATGATGGGCAATGCAAAATGGAGCCCATCAGAAATTATTTTCCCTATGAAGTAGAAAGCACAGATTAAAAGTACTTGCCTGCCTTTTATTGACTTTCAGTTGCCTTTGTTTGAGACATTGTATTGTGAGGCTTACTACATGTAAGTATTTTTAATTTTGCCATGAAGCTGCTATTTACAAGTGCTAAAGCTTTTACTTCCTTTTTTTTATTTTAAAAGCTTTACCATACTAGTAACTGTGTACTTCTAGAGACATATAACATTTACCACTTTTTGGATCCCTATCTTTTTACTTTTATATATCATGTGCCAAGATCAGTATGTTTTTCATTTGCCATATCTGATGCCAGTACAAATGCCTGCCTTAATGTACAGTGTATTCATTTTCTTTGTTTAAAGAATGCATGTGTGTGATACAAATTTAGAAAGAATCAAGTTTTTTTAAGAACATTCATTATATTAATTTATTATTTTTACAGGTACCAAAGTCTTTTCTTGCTTTTTTTTTATCTATAGAACAAGTTAACCATTCCAGCAAGCAGTAACTTACGTGCCAATGATGACTTGTATTCTTTCCACTTAATCCCTTGAGCACTTTCAAGTTTGGCTCATATATATAGTATATAATAGTTTATGTACAGTATGATTTTTTTCTCATGATTACTCAAACATTTTTTTATTTTTTTATTTTCACAGGTACATATGCATCAGTACAGTGATGGATGAATGCTAAATACTAAATGTTTTTTTTTTTTTTTAACCAAAAAACTATTACGAACTCTTTTTAGCAGCCATTGGTAAGTATGTCAAAAGTGAAAATGTCATGACGCCTGTCATTTCATTAACCATTGCTCCCTCCCCAAGATATTGTATGATCTGCTACTGTTTTTCATTGAGTGATCAGTTAGTAGCATTGTAGACAAGTGATGTCCAGTTTAAATCCTGAAAGTAAATTTACTGAAACCAGGGGCTGCCAGATAGTGCATTCACAAATGAGTGGCATGGGTCCTGCAAGTGGCTATGGGCATGGACAAATTTAACCAGTGCTGGAGAGCAGTTAGCCTAAAAGACTATTGTTTGCCATATACATTCAGTTGGATTAGCAATGATGTCTTCATTATTTATCATTGAATTGCGGATGATTGTGGAGAAGTTGTGAAAAGTACAAATAAGTTTGTCTCTCCAAATGCAATTGGCTGGTAAAGAAACACATGTTATTCAAGTGATAAAGATGTTACAATCAGTGTCTTTCTTTCTTACTTGTACCTTGGGAGGACATAATTGATTACTTTCCTATGGACAGGTTTCAAGTTGTTTACAAAGAGCTGTAAATTCAGAATACAACAACTTTTAAATTTTCTTGTACCTGACCTGACCTGCCCATAAATTAATTGGTCACAATAAAGGGAGTTGGTGTGTACAATAGCCACATGAATGTTATTTTTTCTAAGGTTATTTTGTAATGCAGCTGTGTAAAAAAAAAAAAAAAAAAAGCTGTGTAAAACTGTAGTATGTTTGAAGTGTTGGTAGCAACTAACAGCATAATATTTCTGCTCTTCATGTTTGTACTTTTAAACTGTACAGTTAATTTTTTGACATATACTAGCTATGTACAGTTTTACAACTATAAATGTACATATGAACAGTAAAGAATGAGAAAATGTGTCTATTTTTTCAAGAAGTACCATGATTTATCACTTGTGAGCTTCCTGTGCAAAGTAGTCATAGTATAAAGTTTTGCCTTGTTTGTATCTGTCTGGTTTTCTATTTGTGTAAGGTGGAAAGTCCATTATATTGTATGTATTAAAGACTGGGTGACATATATTAAAGCCGGTTTGGGTTACATATATTGTTTTATTAAAGACTGTCTGGGTGACACATACTGTATATATCTAAGGCTTTCTGGGTGACATATTGTATTTATTAAAGACTGGGTGACATATTGTATATATCTAAGGCTGTATGGGTGACATTGGTTTTATTGGAGACTGTCTGGGTGACATACTGTATATTGTCTGGGTGACATATACTGTATATATCTAAGGCTATCTGTGTGATACGAGGAAGTGCCATTCATTTTGATTTTATAGAAGTGTCAGATTTGTTAAATTTATAACAAATGATATTAAAGAAACTTACAGTACTACACACTTGATGTGGAGTTTTTTTTTGCCAGCTGTTTATATTTATATTGTGTATTGATAGACTTACATAAGCACTACCCTTTATTCAGGTTAACTTGATAAAGATATATTTTTATTGGTTCTTATTTTGTTGCATTTGAAGATAACAAGAGTTATTATTGTTTAATCTGTCTCCATTGTGTCTTATTTATTGCTTTTTCTAAATTAAAGTATTCCAAAGGTGGATGTAAGGATGGTCAATCGAGGTAATTAAGTCATTGAAGGTATTGGTGTGCTAATTTTACTTCTGTATTGTTTGAAACAATTTCCAGTGCACCCATTGTGGTTAACCTCATCCTGAATTCACCTTTGAAGTATTTTGAGTTTTTTCTGTAGCTGTTTTGGCATTGTGTTGGCAACCTTGTTTAAGCTATAAACTGACTGGAGAAAAAAAAGATAATTCTTTTGGAACTAATTAAACTGATTTAAAACTTCTTTTTAAAAGTTCCCATCCTCATTGATTTTTCAGATGGTTATTTAGCCCAAAGATTCAGGGTCAAGCCTAATCCAAGTCACACCACAGACTAGAAAATGATACCTGGTGCTTCATTGTCTTGTGGTGGGCATCCCAAGGAAAGTGGGTGTATATGCAAAGGTTTATGGGGAGAATGTATTTGTTCTATGTGAAGTATTGCCAAGTAATATTTCCTCTCCTTTGTTTCGCCTATTGCCCACCATTGCAACAAGGATCTTCCCTCTCAACCTCTCAAAAAGGAATGGGAATGGCTGAAACGCCCACCTTTTTCCTTGTAATTTCTGGACCTTGACATCACAGTTCGACCCTTCTCACAATTGTCCCCCTCACCTTTCCCTCCTCACCCCTTCCCCCTCCCCCTCACCTTTCCCTCCTCACCCCTTTCCCCCTCCCCCATCACCCCTCCCCATAACCCCTTCTTCATCACCCCTTCTTCCTCCCCCATCACCGCCACACTCATTTTTTTTAAGGCTGGCTGTGTCATTTGCTCCTGATGTTATCCATTCCTTACTATTTTGCAAGAGGAAAAGATAATGTATCCCGCGGACCAAGTACTGAAGGACAACACCATGGATTACTTTGACGTTACATTTGGTGTTTTATGAACAAATATCGAACACAGTGGAGGAATTGAATGGGAGATAAGAAGCAATATCTACTCCCTGCCTCAGTTGGACTTAATTTCCACACCAACTTTTGATCTAACAATTTTTGCTAAACTGCCAAAATGCATTTGTGTACCATATATGAGGGTCGAATCCAGGCGCGGACTGACACATACAAATATACCAGTCCAGGTAAAATGACCGGTGCCTTCGTCTGGCCTTACCACGCAAAAAATGATAAGTGTCATAATGTTTATTCGTTCATTTGCATGAAGCATACAAATATTTTTGTTTTATTTCCTGAAAAAAATTACATTAGCTAGTGCAATGGGCCAGCGGCCAAACTCAAGTTATGGGGGAAAAGTCGATCAGCGTATTGGGACCGGCGTATTGGACCACTGGTCCAGGGTTAGTTGACCAATCTGCCCCTGGTCGAATCCATAACTTCATAATTATTGCAAGCCCAGTTGGAAATAACACATTAGGGGCAAACTATGAACAGTCTCCCTTCTCGTCATGTTGTTAAACCCAGTCTTCTCTTTTTTTATTTAATATCTCATCCAATTTTTCTTAACCCCACCGACTGAACCCCCATATAACCTCCAACCCAAATTTACCCAACCTTTATTATGTCTTTTTTATTTTATTTAAAAGCTTAGCTTATTTGTAAAGTGTTCACCATACTTCTAAAATGTACCAGGAAAGTGTCATTGAGATGTACTGTTTTATCCGAACTTAATTTGCCCTTCTCAATCGTTTTCAAATAATTGAATCTCCCAAATTGAGTGTTGGAACCAGGCTGCTCCCGCAATTGCACTGATAGAACCAGTGTACTCCCGCAACTGCACTGATAGAACCAGTGTAATGATGATTGATATTCAAATACCTGGTCATATATGTTGAATATTCAGCGTTCAAAATGGCAACCATCACACGCGTGTTTAACATTCGAAATCTGCATGCAAACGTTTTGTGAACTACCGTTCACAGCGTAACTGTCTAGTGTCGATTAGTTTTTTGTGTCAAGAAGTAAATTTCCTACAATTTTAGCCATGAATTTTTTTTGTTGATTTTGAAAAAGTCAATTTAGGCCTAATTTTCGACCATCGGCCGATACGTTCGATCGGACTAGTGGTGAGTCTTGACCTTATTTTTTCCACTTGTACATCAGTATACATAAGGGTTAGGCTGTTCTGTGTTTGCTTTGATGATATTTCTCCATAAAGTTTCAATCATTTAAGTTAATTTGACTTGTAAAGGGTGAAATTTTGCTCGATGTTGTGCCGTACATTGCATTTGAATTTCGAGCCAAATTCAAAATTGTATCACGTTCGCAATGTTTAAAGTTTTCAGGTCAAACGAGGTCAGATTTCCGACTGCATTTGGCTGACAATATTCCAATTAATGACTTTTACAAACTGTAAAACAGATAAACAAAATCCTTTTTAAATGCAAGAATAGCCAATTCACAGTAATCCCTCATAAATGGAGATATTTTGTACTTTAGGCCAGACCTCAACACAAATTTAATCATCAATCCCCAGTAGTTTGCTAACTCACAGGAGTCACAGCGGTTGAATTCATATACATGTACTGTAGGCCACACTTGTAGGCCACACTTATTATTGTCAGGCTGCATAGGAAAAACCTCAAACTTTGTTAAATTTTGATTCTTATTTTAAGATAAATGCATCCATGAAACTCTAAATAATTGCATGCAAGATACAAATTCCATAAATATCCATTTCCTGAAAGAAAAAAAGAGAATAAAAACTTTACTCCCGTAGAGCCAGCTCCGCACTCAAAATTAGAAGACAAAGGAAACACTACAAATATATTTGCCAAATTGAACTATGGGTCGTTCTTAAAATGACAAGTGTGGAACCAGGGGAGCCGCTCGAGGATGTATATGTGTATATGTGCAGTATGAGCATGGTATGAGTACAAAAATTATATCCCAAGCACAGAACCATTGTAGATTCTCCTGGTGTATGTATGAAATTATGCAAAAATAACCATCACAAGCATAATTTTATCCCAAAAGTCCACAGAGCTACACCAGATGGTATCGATGGGAATTAGGTAAATTCATTCCAAAGGTCCACGGAGCCAAAACAGGGAATGTCTGCTTAAAAATATTGCTCAAGATATTTTATTCATACTTAACTAACAGTAACGGGGTATTCTGCAATTAGGCCTAAGCCTACAACCCCCCTCCCCTCCCACGCATATCCCAAATCATGATTCCGGAGGCCCAATCCCAAATCACGGACCAATCCTCCCGCCACCCCTTCCCCCCCCCCCTCTCCCCCCTCCGACACCATGACCTGATTCTAATGCACTTCTAACCCCTCTCTCTCTCTATATATATATATATATATATATATAATTTGTATGAAACTACAACGTCACAATTCTCCAGTATTTTTTAGGTTTTCGATAGGTAGAGGCCTACTAAACTGCAAGTATCAAACGTAGAGGCAAATAAGACTTTTACTAAATTTTAATTTGATTAATATTTCGTATTTATACCCCACAAAAAAATATTTACATTTTTTTGTTCCCATAAACTTTTTGGAAATATTTTCAAGTTCCTTCTTCTTTTTCGGACAATTGTCTTTAATTTAAATTCAATTCTTATCCTCCCCTCCCGTTAAAATGTACATATTGCAGCAGCGTATAACAGTTTGGGAGCAGCTCGAAAAACTGGGTACTTTGAATACCCAAAAACTTGGGTACTTTGATGTATTACGTCATTGCATCAGCCTACACATTTGACTAGCCCACACTAAACGTGTGGGGTTTCTCATTTTCCGCTCCGGATTGTCCAAAGTTTTAATGGATATCCTGAAATTTTGGAGACTGATAGTAAATAGACATTCAAAACTTTTTGCCACTGGTTTTTTTAAATTCACGCTTGACCTTTTTTATAAAATCAATAAAACAGATTATGGGCAGTCTGTTTTGTTCATTTTCTCAAAAAAGCGACGATGATTTTCAAAAAGCAGCGGCAAAAAGTTTGTAATATCTACTTACTATCAGTCTCCAAATTTTCAGCATATCCATTGAAATTTTGGACAATCCGCAGCGGAAAATGAGAAACCCCATATGTTTTGTTTGGGCTAGTCAAATGTGCAGGCTCATGCGATGACGTAATACATCAAAATACCCAGTTTTTTTTGTATTTCAAAGTACCTAGTTTTTCGGGTTGCTCCCGAACTGTACAAAGATATTGTACATCGGGGGCCATATTTAATTTTTGTCCGAAAATGGCAAACCTACAAAAATGTAAGTCTTTTATCACGGTAAAACTATATGTAAAGAGGAGGGAGGGTGGAGGTAGGAAGAGGGGGGGGGGGTAACACGATTAATGCATACAAAATGAATAAAAATTCCTCAAAATGAAGGATATTTTACGAAAATTGATGCAAATTTTCAGGTGTAAAATATATTTTCCTACTAGAAATCAGAATTATCATTCCGGAGAAAACTTCCAGTCAAGACTAACTGGTTTTAACAGGAACTTGTAAAAGTCCTTGCTGTAAACAATAAATGCCTGTTGATTGCAGTTACATGTAAGCATAACTGGTTTTAACAGGGATTTGCAATAGGCCCTGTTCAAAAAAAAAATGCCTGTTGATTCCAGTTAAACCTATCTGGTTTTAACAGGTGATGTGTTCATTACCAGTAAAAAACAGTTATGACCTGTTAAAAACAGTTAAAACCAGTTAAAAACAGTGTGCATTTCAACTGTTTTTTTTTTGCATTTTCTTGTGATTTTTCTGATTTTTTTTTTTTTGATGTACTATATTGCTTTCTCCACTATGTTTGACGTCTCCCAGAGACCTGTCTCGCCCGCGTAAGGGTCGTAAGTATATCCCCATAGGAAAGCCTTGGTGTATATATATATATATATATATATATATATATATATATATATATATATATATATATATATATATATATATATATATATATATATATATATATATATATATATATATATATATATATATATATATATATATATATATATATATATATATATATATATATATATATATATATATAATATATATATATATATATATATATATATATATAATGGTAGCAAAGTGTAAATATGGTAGCAAAGTGTAAATATGGTAGCAAAGTGTAAATATGGTAGCAAAGTGTAAATTTGAAAAAAAATCACACTATTTCCTCGCTCAGGCTTCGCCCTCGCTCGGAAATAGTGTGAATTTTTTACAAATTTACACTTTGCTACCATATTTACACTTTGCTACCATATTTACACTTTGCTACTATTAGTTTTTGTTTTTTTCGTGTTTTGTTTATTTATTCTTTCTCAATTGCAATATGTGAAAATGGATATGAAAAATGACAAATAAATGCAAGAAGATTGTGTTTTTCAAATCATGGAATATTTTCTCGTTTTTCTTAACCCTATTACACGGAACTAAATTACATTGTAATAAGTGGACATATGTTATAAAGTGAATATGAATTAAGATACATATGTTATAAAGTGGATATATCATATAGGAATCAAGATACATATCAACATACACATTCAGATAAGATGTAATATTCAAATATATTTTTTGTTTAAAATATTGACCATGTACAAACAATGTAAACTACATGTTTGTTCCGAATTGAAAAATGATAAAGTTCACTACTAAAAAATGATAGTCTGCCATACCGCACGGAGCTGGGATTACCAGTCCTGACCATCATTTTTGTTCGGATCCTTACCAAATCATTTTTCAATTCTGAAAAAAATTGCACAACCACCCTCTCCCGCTTTCCCAAGCCCACCCGAACCACCGTTCCAGCCCACTACATATTTGTGGCCCAATCATTATCTTCATCCCCACTGCTATCCGAACTCCAATCGGAATCATACCAATCGGGAAACAGAGCAGTTTGACGAACACATTTTTTCACAATTATTCTCCCCCTTCCCACCTGCGCCAACCTCAGCCACCTGAATTTGGTATGCTCCCAATGCTTCATGACCAGACCCTGTTCACTCCATAGAGCGTTCTTACACTCTAAAAAGTAGTACCGCATGATGCAGGACATGTACAAAAACAACCATTCTCGTCTGCTGTCTTGTTTACGGTAAACTTATAGGGTACTCTCATGGGCAGAAACTGCTCCTTCATGGACCTACTGGTACCAATGGCCGTACGCTTGTAATGAAACAAGAGCAGTTTCGACACACGATCGTTTGCCTCCCAAGATTCCTCAAACCCCTTGAGTTTCAAGGTCGCAGCCATGTCCCAACCACTAGGCAAAATGCTCAGGGCTGGATCCAGAGCTAGATCCGCCGCCTGCATCAGGGGATCATGTCATGGGTCGATAGTTTTCCGCCTGTATTATAGGACTTTGCCTCACACTCTGGAACCAGATGAAAATAGTTGGTCAGTGTCCATGGAACAATCGGACCCTTCAACCTCATAGAGGTTAAAGAGCGGCCCGTACCGTCCTCCATCGATAGGAGGGCCCCACCTTGGCAAAATGGGTCTGAAGCATGGTAATACAGGTCATAGACACCCTCATGTCTATGGACGCTTGGCGACTCATTTCCGACCAGGAATAGCCATCCAATTCTTCCTCCCAACGGGGACAAAGGTCATGGATGAATGAGCACCTGAGTGGCGCGCCAGCACTACTGCATCTCACGCAAGAGTTACAGCAATGATCAAGGCAACTTTGCTCAAAAGCATACTTGGTCACAAAGGCATCTACCTCCTCTGGCAAGAAATACTCTGCTGCCACAAAATTGTACTGGGTACCATTGGGTGGCCCCCCTACCGCTGCCCTCCACCCCCTTTGAAAAATACCCTCCACTATTCTATTGCAGTCTACATTGTTTGTCATAAGCATTTCCAAGTGCCTACATATTGCCAATTGATTTACTGCGGTAGACCTTTGGGGTATGGAGCTGGTTTCGGGACCCGTGGACGCAATTTCAGACTGATATTCATCCTTGAAGTGCATGGGCGGCATAACCCTCAGATACCCATCCCCGTTTGAATTATAATTTTGCAGGGTGAAATGGTTATTATCTGCCCACCCCAGGATTTCTGCAGCTTCAAGACGCTCCACCTGAGAGCGCCTCACAAAATTAAAAACCTTGACACTCCAAGTCCGCAGAAACCTAGCATGTATGGTCAAAATCTTGAATAAAAGATACAAGTGAACATGCTCTAACTCTCTCTTAATTACAGCAGATGCCTTTCCCTGAGCCAAAGTATGTTTTATCCCTTTATGTACGATGGCTATGCTATCTTTGTTTTCTTTGTGCCACTGGGAGTTATTCCAATTACCTAAGAAAAAATAGAAAAAGAAAAAAATAAATATTTGGTCTATTTTATTTTAAGACTTTGATAATTTTTTCAGAATCCCCTTCCCCAGGAAAGTCATGGCTGTGCCAAATGGAAGGGAAATCCCAATGGTTGTGGGGTGTTTCGACCCATCCAACTTTGTGAACCAGTTTCTAATATCTAGGGTAGACCTCCCCTTAAAGTGGCTGACAGAAGCCACACACCCCCCAGAAAATTCAATGCGGTGCCTCTGATCTAACGGTGTATCATCCCCCTGTTCTGAACAATCTTCATTCATTGCCTTTCTGAAATTTTCTTTACAAATACAAACAGTTTGATAATCTTTGTAAGCCATTACATACACAAAGACAGCATTTAATGACTTTGACAATTTTATCCCCTTGGAGTGGTCCGACACTTTAAACGGTTTTGGTTTTAGAGAGCCTGTTGCCAGGCTGTCCAAAACTTTGGCTTTTTTGTCATTAAATGCTGTCACATTTATAATCATGATATTGTCATTGGTACGCTTAACAAAAAAACTGTACCCCAAACCATAGACATTCAAATTCTTTCCCCCATATTGAAATACATATTTTAATGTTTGTGATGATTTCTTCTGAGACTCACTAGTAATGCCGTGTTTCGTCACCTTTCCCATAATGGTCTCGGGAGTTTGCTTCGTGGCTCCTGCTGTTGCTCCCGCTTGTGAGGTTGTAGCCGAAGAGGCTGCCGAACTAGTTGCCCTATTCCCCTTGGTTGCACCAGCATCTTTGCTTGCTTTGTTTGCCTTGGCTTCCGCTGCGGCGCTTGCCTCAGCCTTTCTGGCTGCTTTGACGGTCCTGGCAGAAATTTTGGCTACTTTGTCGAGATCGTCATCACCCGACCTGAAATCGTTTGAAGAGTCCGTAGCAGCTTCGGCTGTTTTGCTATCATCAGCCACAAGAACAGTTTCGGCATCTGAGGCAGAGGATTCTGCCTCCGATCCAGCATCCTCATCGGGGCTGGTTTCTTTGGCTTCCTCCTCAATCATCTCTACCTCAGCTGCGGAAGATTCGTCTCCGGTATCTGAAGTCACAATTGTTCGTGGCTTTTTAGATATTGCCTTAGCTCTGATGGGTGTGGCCGCAGTCTGGATCTCAGAATCAGAGTCATCCGAACTGCTTTCGCTCAGAGGTATGGCGCTTCGTTTGAGCGTCGGCATGGCCTTCTTTGGCGCTCCCGGCGTTGAGATTGTCAGCTTGTTTGCAGGTGTCTGGACAGCTGCAGTTGCTGCCGGCTTGACCGGCTTTAGTTTAGTTTGCTTCTTAAGCATATCCTTGGCTCCAGCAAACATTAGGTTTTTTCCTGATTTTACAGACATTGTTGCAAAAATACGACAGATAGATAAATGATGATTCTAAGCAAATGTTCTTTGAAGTAAAATATTCAGAGTCAAATATATTTATTTATTCAAGTTGACTTTAAAAGAGTTGTAAGAAAGCGTTTAAGAAATGTTTAAAAGACTTATAAAAGTGCAATTAAGATTCAATTAGTCAATGCTAAGATTGAATGATTTATAATGTACAATGTCGTTTCTTATATAGAAAAATTACAAATGAAACCTGCAATTCTTGCCACCGCACTTTAGCACCAGCTGGTGCCAAAGTGTAAGTCGAAAAAACAGGACATATCTTACAAAATTTATTTACACAACGATATTACAAGCCTATCATTCTTATCTAAATTTTTAGTTTCAAATGTTTCTAAGATCTCTTCAAAAGGAATACCTCTTGCTCTTAGTTTTAAAAAATACATGCAATAGAGTCCGCAGAGCATAGATAAATCAGGCTGAACCTGGATATGCGATCTTTTCACATTTTTATAATTACTTAAGAACTTTTCGATGAGGTTTGGCCCTTCCTCGCCAAACGAGTCAAAAAAATCAACACTGTGTGGGTCAAAAATATAATAGCAGACCCAGTGCTCCCCGCTTTCCCGCCTAGCTTCTGTATTTGAGATAATAATATCCCCAGGAAAATGGTTATGTGCGAACACTTCATCGGCTCCGTGGACGCCGTCGTGTAATTGACAATCTAAATTTCTTAAAACGGGATCTTGTTCAATCAAATTGCGCAACCGAAATGTACTGAGCATGGCCATGATGTTTCAACTATTCAATTATTTCAATCCCCACCCGGTCATATGGTATTGACATCACAGCATCAAATTCTGCCAGCACCACCAACTTGAGATCATTGGTACGGACACCACTGTACTTTAGAAAGAAACGCAAGCCTCCTCTTAAATTCTCGTTGTAATGGTGTTCCCAGTGCCGCCCGTCTTGCGTCAAATCAAAAGCATAGATCCGATTCCCTCCATCCAGGTTCTTCAACCCAATGCTTTGTGAAGAATGAGCTAACCCCATCATAGTTCTCAATCTGGCTCTCAATTCAACCTGCCCCATTCCATCCTCTGTAAAAACTGAACTTTTTCTTGGATAATACCGGCTGCCTGAAGCAACTTGTAAGCTTTCCAATTTGGATTCATCATCAAAGAAAAACTGACTCTGTTCCTTGTCCCCCGTCAATGTGTCTTCTTTCACATGCATAATGAAGATACGTTTCGGTGTATGTTCAAACAAAGATTGGTTGAGAGAAAAGGTCAACGCGTCTTTTGGTAATGATAGGACCTGCACCTTTACACTCTGGAAGGGTAGCAGTAGATCCTGCTTGATCCAGGCATTGGCTAATGCATGCACAGCAAACGGGGCTAGGGTCACTTTTCTAAACATCATTTTGGCTTTTCCAATGTAGATTGCTTCTGCCTCAGTATCACTTTTTGCTATTACGGTAGAGGCAAAGGGGGCTCTCTTGAAGCGGATATCTATCCGTATGCCGTCGGGGATGAGCTTGTGTGCGTGCAAAATGTCCACGGCTGGACGGCCGCAGTATTCGGTACAGTTTCTTTTGTTCCGGGCTTGCTCGTTAGCCATTGAGGACGACTGAAACTGGTTTGCTGCAACTGCTGTCTGCCCTCCTTTCCATTCCCATTCTTCCAACATTCCTTCCGTGTACGTGGCAACTGCAGCCGCAGGTACGTAATCATCAGGGTCAGTTTTAGGCAATGAGGCTTGATACCACCCCCGTAGCATACCCGTGGTTGTTTTCCAAAATGCATCAAAGGATAGGAGGGTTTGCAGGTAAGCTTTGTAGGGGTACATCTGCATGGAGTCGGTTACTTTCACCCTGTTGAAGGAAACTTCCACATCCGACCATAACGTATGAAAGATATTTTTTTCATAAATGATTTTGTCTGTGTCATCTTCTTCATCGTTATCCTTTACTATTTGCAAATGTAGGTACAGTAGCGTGTGATAGAGGTCAATGTAAACCCCTGTGGGTTGTGCCGGAATTATAAAATGAAGATCTCCTCTCCCCACTACCCCTGCTTGCGGGTGTAATGTTTCATCCACGGTTCGAATAATGCTCGCCTGACTCGGTGGACCTTTGAAAAATAAATCCAAGTCGGAGATCTCCGACGAAAAGGAATGTCCTGCTTCTGTTTTAGTTTTTTTACTCTCTGGCTCTTCGGAGGTATCCATGATGTTCCTGATTGTGGTATTCTCTAGATTGAATCGTCTTTTATATACTATTTTTTTCTTACTTCTTGCATTTTACAAATTGGTAGGTTTGTACAGCACTCTACGCCCTTGATCAATCCTTATGTACTCGTCATGCTCCACATACACCAGCAAAGTGACCGGTTTCGCTAGAGCTGTTTTGAAGACTATTTTGACTGAAAGAGCCCCTTCTTCATTGAAATTAATTCCTACGCCAGCGGATCGAGCCGGTGTCAAATCAAACCCGAAGATGGTATGGCCTTAAGTCCACTGGGTAGGTGACAAGTTGATTGATTCAGTGGTATTGGCTAGTCCTAGAGCATCCAGTAACCCCCGATAGCCTTCCAGGTACGTCAGATCCGATCCGCCCATATTGAGCAGCATTTCTTGTTGTGGGTATTGCTGATCCCCTGCTTTCAGCTGGATATGAGCGATTTTAAAGTGTTCCAGATACAGTGGGTCTAGCAACTTGCTTCCTGCAAAGGCTTCATTGTTGACCATAGCAATCAGGACTCGGTTTGGTATCACCCCCTTCATCACCGTATAGTGTATCGTGCGCATTCCTGATGCAACGGTATGATCAAACACCTTGGTACGCTTGAAATGTATGATCACTCTTTGCGTCAGCCATAACCTCTCAATTTGTAGCTTCTTTGCATCGGCCACTTTCACACGATTGTAGATGAGTGTCGCTTTCGTGATAGCTAGAGCTATACTTTTTGCCTTGGTTGTGGCATCTCCAAAGAGTAGATAAAAATCTGGTGCTGTCCTGTACAGCTTGATCCCCACATCAATAAGATTGGGTAACAGTTTGCTGGACTTGAACAAATCTACAATGAGAGGTCCCATGAGCTCGAAAGATTTCGCGGCTACAAGTCTCGATTCACGAGCAATCGCTCCGCGTTCCTTCCACCCTCCTTTGAATGCAGAACTAGCGAAAAATGTAGACGTCTTGTTGCTGGTTGCGTCCTCTTTTGGCACATCATCTTCCCACCCGCTGTTTTTCAAAAAGGTATTTTTGGCCTCGTAATCGTAACTCAATAATGTTTCGAAATAGGCCTTGTACGGATACGTCGATGTCTGTTCGCTCACCTAAATCCCCCACCTTCAATGATATTTTGGAGAACAGCGAGTGCAGGACATTGTTGGCAAAGGACAGTGTATCTGCTGCAACTAACGCAGAAGCATCGTTATTCTTAAGTTTACATTCTACGAGCAATTTAATAGAGTCCATGGCCAGGTATGTTTCGCCATCCCCTGGCAAATTAAATTCCAAACTCCCAAAGTCTGTCAGGTCCACTGTTACATGAAGTCTGTGGTCCACGGTTTCTTTAATCGCATTCTGCATGGGGGTATTGCAAAGTATTGAAGTTCCGAACGATCCACGAGTAACGCCATATCAACAGTATTTCTTTAACAATTGCTGTAACTTTCGGTTTTTAGCTGCAGCGGAGTTGGTGTTTTTCTTAGTGGCCGCTTTCTTTTTCTTAGCTGGAGCTTTTTTTTTTTTCGTTGCTGACTTCTTCTTTTTTGCAGAAGCTTTCTTCTTTGTACGTCTTCTCGCACAGCCGGACTGAGCAGCTTTTATTTTTTTCATGAGATCCGCTGCCATTTTATCTCTTTCGCGGGCCGAGATTGACGTGATTGACTTTTTCACCCCCTTCCCAGAGACAATATCTGCTGCCATGTCAGCACCGACTCCTATCCCTTGTTTGGCTATACCCCGAGCAATGGTAGGTGCTTTTTTAATTGCCGCTGTTGCTGCTTTTCTTGCAAACGGTATCAGCATACGTCCTAGGGCTCCAAAGATTCCCCCTAACCCTCCCCTCTGATATGGATTCCCGACATAAACCGCATGTGCCATGTTGCTCGTACAAATAGTTGATCGATAATGAATAAAAAAAGATCCCTTTACCTCCTTAAATAGTTTACAGCCACAACTGCTTTCTCCTAAAATGCAGAGAAATACTTATTCGACCCGACCTAAAATGTACCGGGTAACCGATACCATCAAAAACTGACAACTTAATCCGGGTTAGCCGGTTATTACTAATGGGAGTGTATCCTATGACCGTTGGTTGATACCCTCCGGATGATTAACATTACCGTGCATGAGCAGCGGCACATCCACCCCCTACCCGAGTCGGTTCTACAATGTCCGAATAGACATAGAGATGTCTTATTCTAGGCGTGCGCCATTTGTGAGTGGCCACAACCCAATTGTTTTCACCCAAAACAAACTCTTCAATTACTACAGGCGTCCTATCGTACCCAAAGCGTAGCATATTCTCCCCTGAGTTCGAGCTTGTGTCTCTCAGCTTTGAGACGCAAAGCATAATACCCGTCGGTATTGACACCGCCCTTGACACGGCTAACTAATGCTTGTTTGCCTGCAGCAGGTCTTATAAAGTTAAGATCATCAAAAAACCCAGATACGTCCGTGTTGTTTTCCGGGTTCTGCAGGGTAACGGAAAGCAAGTTTTTCTGGACCCCACCCTCTATGGTTAATATAGCTTCACTGTTTTCAGGACCGTAAGCTTTCGTTTCAAATGGGAAGACCGCCGATTGCACACCTACCTCCCAATCCCCTTCAAATTCGAACGGGACCTTTAGTTGCATTTCCACCGTATTTTTCCTATATCCCCGGTAACATGCCAGTAGAAATGGTTTGCCATGTTAAAAAGTTGTTTTACTTTACGAAATACCAAATCAAAAATAAATAGTCCTTCCCCAATTTCTACAGGAACCCGACACCATCGTAAATTGAAATGTTGATGTCTTGAATAACATTTACTTCTAATGGCACGAAACGTAAGATATGTGGCTTATATCCTTCTTTTGAAGCAGGATTAAAATGCATCAGCACTTTCGCCTCCTGTGCGCTGATCCTGCTCGGCTCTACCAAATTGCTATACATGTATGTATGACGTATTTGAGGATCCTGAGCGGTTCGCTGCAGCATTCCAAGTATTTGATATTTGTACAACCGGTTCGTCATACCCCAATACATAACATATGCGACCCCTGAGTGTAAGAATATGTTTAGCATTGCTACTTTTGGCATTGAAGTGCCCGTTCTTTAGTTTACCCGAAAAACCGGTAGGTGGGTTTTTCAAAAAACTTAGGTCTCTAACTACGTTCCAATAATCGGTCGATTCGGAGATCTGTTCAAAAGCCAACTCTTTGCTAAACTCCTTACCCTCCAATGTAAACGAGTATGTAGCACTACTCGTTAAAGACCCATACGGAAACATCTCTGGGGGTAAATTAGCTTTACGAACGGCTACTTCCCATTTCCCTGCGAGCATGATAGGATTTGTAAGCTTTGCCGAAGTACCGGTCACCACCCAATTGAACATCTCCATTATTTTCTTAAATGGCTCTTTTAGGTCTGAAGTGTAAATCTATCACTGTGGCTCCTGAGGCAAAACCGACCTTTTTATCGCTATCTGTTTCGATCCATAAGCGTACTTTATTTATGATATTTTCAGACACCGGGACATACTTAACAAAAGCCGGTCTGTATATAGCCTCTCCATCAACAAGGTTTACAGTGGCTAATAAAGGACGGGTTTCATTATTGAAACTCTGTTCTTCAACAATGTTGCAAAATACGCGCAATTCCCCCACACCATTGGTTCTTGGAAGGAATTCACCTTTTTTTTTTGGTTACGGGGTTGTCTCCTTTAGAGGACAATTCTATAGTGGTCTCTTCAGCCTCCCCTAACCCGTAATAACCGACTAACGGACCTTGTATGAATAAGCTATGAGCTCCTCCAATCAATCCTAAACTGATTTTCATATCATCTTCTTCTATAACTGACAAATTTTTCCGAAGATGTGCGGGCATCCACGTTTTTGATAATAACGCATTGATGCTGACATCTCTCAGAGGTAGCACCTCTTTTGCGGTTACATTATGATTTTTTGTACCTAATTTGAATTTAGTTTTTACATTGGATACCAAAAAGATATCGTCTGGGAAATAAGCCGCCTGCACACCCACCTCCCATTCCCCCTTGAGAATAATAGGTCTAGGCGGGGGGCAGGTAAAATCAGAAGTAGCATTGTTAGGGAATTTATCCATACCCGCATTGCTAGGTACAATCCAAACAAATTCCATTGCTAAACAAAATTAGTAGCTGGTATCCAAGAATTAAATTTAGGACCGTACCCTAACCACTTGACAAACGATTCTCTTCGTTTGCCTTGCCCCCTGGTCTGAAGCACTTTTTCGACTTTAAATATTTCGAGAGCGGAAACCTTTTGTATCTCTTCGAAATAAAAAGAACCTATGAGCGGCTCGCCGAGCTGATCAATCAATTTATACACAGTACGCTCATGCTGAATGACCTCGGACACTTCAAAAATTTCAACAGACCAATTCTCATAGTACCCACGCCCAAACACCCCTCTATCTTTAGCAATACGCACTTTATCCCCCACAACTATAGCCTTAGAGCGACTTTCTTTTTTCAAATTCCCATACAAGTTTTTCCACACTTCTTTTTGATTAGTATCATTGACCTCATTAGGAGACATTTTAATAGCCGAATGATAACGTTTATTGTATCCTTCCTCAACATCCGTTAATACATCTATCCATACAGGTTTCCCTATGAAAGTGAAATATTTCCATAACGTGTTTTTAACTGATTTGTTAAACCTTTCAACAACACTAGCCTTCAGATCGCTGTCTGTTGAAAACAATTTGATTTCATGCTGAGCTAAAAGCTCTTTTACTTCCTTGTTGTAAAATTCTTTGCCTTTATCCGTTTGTAATTTTAAAGGTGTGTGATCGGTTCTTGCAATAATAGTCGCTAAAGCTTCGGCTACCAAAACACCTGTTTTGCGTTTGACCAGCTCAAGCCAACCTTTTTGGAAAACACATCAATCACAGCTAAAATCAAATGAAAACCTCTATTCTGGGCTGATACATTTTCCATAGACATTAGGTCGGCCTGCCACTGTTCCCCCTCCCCAAATACTCTAACGGGAGTTCTAGGGTAGTTCTTTAGTTTGGGTTTGTGCAGGCTGGCTACCTCTTGTAACCTCACCCAATCCTTCACTTTCTTCACTGGCACCCCCTTCCTGTGCCGGGTTGCGACGCTTTGCCCGACGAAACCAAGCGGCTCCGATAGTTTGTACCAATTGCTTAACACGGCTTTTTCGTTGGCCATCGGGAAAGTTCCTGTATACGGTGCCCCCGCAACAAGCACAGACACAATTAACTTTCTTGAGAAACTCGGATAAATTTAATGTTGGAAGTCTAGACATTGTTTTAAAGCATTTTCCAATCTTTCAATAAACCTCTGACTCCTGTCTCTCGTTCCACGATGTCAGGTATCTCCTTCTTTATTTCTTCTAATAACATCCTATCATCATCCTCCTCCTTTATACTCCCGTCTCCATCGTCCGATTCCAAATCACCCACAAACATTCTCTTTTCCTGCACCGCCTGCTGTAAAGCCCTGTTCGGAATAACGCCAATCGGAATTTTGGAATCTGCTAACAGTTCGATGAATTGGGGCATACCCCTTGCATTGATGCGTCGCATGGGGGATGCACTCTGAAGCAACAGGTCACTCAAATTTGATCCTTTTATGGGGGTACCATCATAGTATAACAAATTCCCCTCCTCGTCAATCGATCCTTTTATATCCCCCCAAATTGTATTGAGGAAGCTTCTTGTCTTGGCAATATCTTTATCAGAAAGGGAATGCTCCATGATTGTTGGTATTTCAACTTCTGTGCTTGTCGGTGTGGCTTTGTACGGTAACTGTCTATTGGGGGTTGCTGCCGGTCTGGCAAAAGGCACCTGCCTTAGATTGTTCACGTTGTCATACTGTTTAAAATCATGCATCAGCTGAGCATACCGTTTCATTTTTGTATCTGGATCTAAAGAACTCTCCAGGACACTACGCATCTCGGTATCTATATCTTTCAAGTATTTTGTTTCTGGAGCTGGTATGTTGTATCCTGTGGTCATAGCCTGGTATTGGGCATATGGGACTAGGACCGATTTCTTCATCTTGAAGAATTATAATGGGGCGGTTTTCTAAAATTACTTTCTTTTAATAGGAGTTTTCCATGAAGGTTGAGAAAAACCAAAGATTTTAGCCAATCCTTTTCCAACTCCGCTGGTGTCTACTTTGGGTGTTTTCTCGAACAAATGTTTCGGAATTCCTACAACTGTGCCGAGCGTTTGAAGCACAGGTTTTATAAACTTTTGGTAAAAGTTAGCCCCACCTCTTTGTCCCTTACAATTGCACACATTTGCTTCAAAAACGTGTCTTCTCTCTTTTACAGGAATCTCGCCCTTGCTCATCACTTTCATCACCGACGGATAAGGAGACATAGATTTCAAATCACGTTCAGGTAGAACAACATTACCATTCAATATATTTAAACAGATTTCTCCCAATGCATCAATATAATCGTCGGAAATGCTTGTATGTAACAACTTTCTATCTTTTGCAGGAATGCAGTCATTACAAAATAATGCAAGTTCTTTGCTTTGCTTGACAATATTACGTAGCTTTGCAGAATTGGCCATTCTAGCCTATTCTATTCAATATTATAACTTATCTGATCACCTTCGCCAAATACATTGGTTCGAAGTTTCAAGCAATAATGGTGTCTGACTTTTGAAACTGATGAATAAATATCCGTGTGGCCTGGCTGTGGCATCCTTATATACTTCTAAAAATGACGCACCTTTCTTACCCCCCGGATACATCTGCTTGGCCAGACTGGTGACTATACTCATATCTGCCGGGTTTTTGAATAATGATATATATGATGAATTTAATTTGATTTCTCTATTACCTTTAAAAAATAAATTTTGCACAATTAAAATAACAGAAACATTTGCATGATGGCTACCCCTTGTAAATAATTTGGTCACCACCTCCCCTTCCTTTCCCGCCATCTCCGACATAGATCGTCAATGACAATTACATTATGTACAGACTTATCTACAGTACTTAAAAATTTTGAAGGAGGCAAGCCCTCTTCGAAATCATAATGGGGACTGGCAGGCACATTGTTATATTTTTCCTGCCAAATCCCGTAAAACCAATACACGTTATGAATGGGAATATTAAAATAACCCTCGTTGATTGCTTTCAAGACGTGTACGGTTTTGCCACTGCCTGAGGGGCCAGAGACAAACCACGTGCACGGAGCTTGAAGGGTTGTGTCGAAGAAATCGGTCATGTTAAGATATCTTATAACTTGTAGCAATTGCGCTTCTTCTTCTTTTTCAAGAAATCTGTTCCTTTCGGAAGGTTACGCGCTAAAGAGAAGATGGCCTGATGTTGTATGTGTGGGGTGTAAAGGTGGGGTTGTGGATCAAAAAGGAGCAAAACGAGGTTGTTTGGGGATTTGGAATTCTGGTGAGCTGTCCATACAGTCGGGGGCAAAAGGTTGAATTGCGCGTTTTTTGTTCCTTTCTTTCTGTGACAGTAACTTCTTTTGCGGCGGTGTCGTGCGAACAGGCGCTTTTTTAGCCGATTTCCGCGAGTGAGCAGTAGCAGCAAAAATCGGCGAATTGGGTTCTGCGAACGCTCTTGAAGTGCTCGGTACGTCAACTGGTTGAAAGAAAGGTTCAATAAATGTATTTGCTATTTTTCTCTTCATACAAGGGATAGTTTTCTTTTTTAGTGGGGCTTTACTGGGGGCTTTTGAGTACATTGCTGTTAATCGTTGTTGGACCAATTTATGTTTGCGCGGCGAGGAGCGTGGTGCTGCTGAGGGTGAAGACACGGGTGCTACCTTACTTTTGCGATGTTTGAATTTGAAGGTGCGGGATAACTTGGACGGTAACTTACGTACGGGGTACGTGTCCATCTTCTTACACGGGGAGGGGTCGGATGGAGGTGATAACGTGATCAGTGGTGTGGGCGGAGGTGTAAGGTCTGAAGATGAAGATTGAACAGGTGAGGATTGTACCGGAGCGTGAACTTGTGCGCGGACTATGGTGTGAGCTCCGTGATGACGCCGAAAACCCCAAGGTAATGTTGTATAATCGGGTTTAATTTGCCGTTTATCATAAACCGGTTTGTAGTCTTTTAACATTACTTTGGAGATTACCTCTGTTGGCCCTTGGCGACCAATTTTGTGAGAGTATCTCACAGTCAGAGTGTAATCTTCTGTTGGGTTCCCGGACATCATCGAATCAATTTGTTCTTTGATTGCGTCAAAGTTTACAATGCCCGCTGCATCAACGTTCAGAGTTATTCCCCGTACTTTACAAGGTTCGTCCAGAATACCCACCCCATCCGTCACCCGGTAAGCATAGTTCTTAGCCCCCCACTAACAAATTCAGAAATCCATACGTCGTCGTTGGGAGCTACCTTGTACCCGTCAAGTTCGTCCGTCAAGTCACCCAAGAAGTCGCCAGTTTCAACAAGATGTTCGGACTCTTTTTCAACGAACAAAGCGGAATCCGTGTCGAAATAAACCACACGGTCCCCCAATTTCTGAAGGAGGTCATATAGCTTGAGCCGAGCTTGAGCTGTCGTGAACGCTGCAATGTATACATTGTTCTGCCCCCCTCCCACCACCCATTCCTCTTTATCCACATACGTGACCATCGCTGTGGCCTCGTCCATAAACATGACATTTGAAACATCCTTGGTGCAATCTGTGAGCAGCTTGAAAAATTCAATGCACGTGGTTATGTATTCAGTATGCGGCAAGTTTGCGCGCTGACCAAACTTGCCCCAAAATGAATTCAACATCAACTTGAATAATGCTCTTTTGCCGGGATTTTTCTCTATTGCATCAATATCCAAATGGATACTTTCGGCCTCAAAATAACTTTGAACATATTGTTCTTTGTCCTCGTCAGTCTCACACCAAGAAGGGAACCCACTTGCTTCAGTTTTTAACTTTAGCATAGTGTTTATGTAATGGCTAAACAAACCCTCTTCATCTCCCCCTCTTTTCTTGAATGCTCAAAATGCCATGCTTCTGGAATTTCCAAAATTTTGTATCCCATCTCAAGCGCCTTCTCAAGCTCTAAATGAACCCAAGTACCCCAGAAAGCCCGTTCGCTATCCATATGTCCGCATATCGGATCGCCATCTTCCGCACATTTCATACAAAGTGGGAACATTAGCTTCCCGTTCACCTTTACCGGTAGAACTGGGTGCAACAACCCCTCTGGTGCCAGCACCTTGCACTTGAGAAATCCATAAATATCGGTTATCTCATCAGGTGCAAGGTCCCGCACAATTTCGGGGTGCCCGACCGGATACGTCCCTCTTTTATTCACACAGGGATACAGAGAAGAGAAATCCACGTAACGGATTTTCTCATCCTCTGCACACTTGTGGTATAATTTGGTAGCATTAGTTCTACCCCCAAAAAAGGCATCTCTTGGGTTGAGGGATTTTTGAATTGGTTGACCGGCAAGAAATCTCTTCACACGCCTGTCATTCTCTTTCATACGAGTCCAATCACATTCCCACATTTCTTCCACATTATACCCACCACTCTCAAGTCTCTCCATCTTTCTCTCTGTCTTGTCGTATGCTTACCCCATAGAATCCGCCCCGTGTGGGGTGCGGGCTTCTCTGTCCGGAAAACACCTCGTACAGCCATGATAGGCACATCCATGAAACTCAAAAATATTCCGCCCACACAACCCATCTACATAGGCCCCACTTACCTTGGCTTCTCCTCCGTCAGATTCTGCAGTCTGTATCGTTTTTTGCAGTTGAAATGTACGGAAACGTAACCATTCCAACGCGGCTATTGACTGCGTTAACCTCCCCGCCCTCCATCCTGGGGGAACCACTGCCAGTGTTTTCGGAGTTATAAAATCTCTACGAAAGACACGCATGCAGGCAGATGCAATGGTAATGTTGTCTGCAAAGGGGTCAAAAGAAAATGCCTCAATAAATGAATTTCTAAAACTCATACATCCCTCTTTCAAAATACATACATCCGATTTACAATAGTTTTCAAGCTCTTTTCTCATACAAAACCGCTTGCCGGCCTGCAACTCGTACCATGCCAGAAACTTTGTTCTTTTAGCAAGAAACATTTGTTCTGGATCGTACATCTCTTTGGCTGGCCACTCCCCGTCGTACTCATCGTTGGTCCCGTCGTTTAGCAAGTACGGAAAAAAAACCTTTTCCCGCTCCTGTAGATCAAAGGTTTTAGGGAACTTGGCAAGGGCCATAGGGAGAAAGTTCAGAGAATCAATAAAACGAAATTTAGGGGTGTAGTCAAATGCCCCAACATGACTTCTTGACGTGAGGCTTAAAATCTTATTCCCATTCATAACAACAGAAAATTTTGCCCCCCTTCGTCTGAGTTCCTTCAACACGAACCCCCCGTCGTACCCCTTAAAATTGTGGGCCACGTACGTCAAACCCATATTATCTTTATCTAAAACAAAATCAATAAACTTTACAATTGTACGTGACCCACTAAACGTATGGAAACGGACATGACTAGCACATGCAAAGTCCAGGTTAGGTACATTTTCACAAGCAGGGCACGTTTCAATACCCATGCAGAAATTGGGTTTGTGGTATTCTATGCCTGCTGTGTTTGGCGGGAGAATATGGCTTTCGAAATCGAAAAACATATATTTGGCTTTGGCAGGTTCGGCTTTACGATCTTTTTCTTTGGATATGGCCGATATAAAACATCTATGCCCGGCCGGAGCATCGACTTTGCAAATCCTGCAAAATGTTACGTTAGCATCACAAAAATGCTTATTGCTTCCCATTGTTTTATTACACCTAGGGCACCCCAGGACAGAATCGCAAATGGTTGCGCTTTTCGAATCGGTATATAAATTTTTCTTATGGTTATTGTAACATGCCATGCTTGGGAAAACACGATTGCATGTGCTGCATGTCAACCACGCCCCTCCCTCTTATAATTACTTTGCCCCCCTCTGCAATAAGTGCAGCACACCCCACACCTATGGGTCCTAAGGGATCTACAGGGTTTATAACATGCAAAGCAAAAAGAACGAACGGACAAAAAAGACGGTACAGCATTAATTACATCAAAATGATTGTTTGAAAAGAATAAAAATAATCTTTGCGGACGAGCGACAGGACCTTTGTAAAAATTAATGAATGCAAATTATTTTGAAAAACAATAATTTGAAAACTAAGAAAAACAGCTTGAAACTTGTGTCAAATTTTAATTTGGCTACAAGAAGGGCTCGAGGCAGACAGAGCACCCCCTTGGCAAAAATTGGGGTAAAGTTATTTTTTGTACGGAAAAATTTCAGGCATTTTATACTATCATCCTCCAAATCATCTCTACCCTTTACCTTGAGGCATCGCAATATGGGTCAGCTCAATGATCAAATGATCACCGACACCAAATTCTCTTTTACTCTGCATCACATGCTCGATTCGCTGCATCACACGTTCAACGGTCAACTGGTCCACACGGCCAAATGGGATTCCGATCGGATAACCAAGCTATTGCCAGTTATAGCCAACGAAATTTTATCAAAAACATTGAATTTAGCAACTAATAAATTTAAAACGATTTCCATTAATACACGAAATGACTGAAATCGATTTGGAACATCCTCCATCAACTTTTTCAATGCGTCTTCATTAAAACGAATTGAAAAAGTTGATTTTATCGAATGGAATTTTGCATATACAGCCCTATTGGTTTCATGGATAGTTAATAGATTTGAATACTCATCCGCAAGGGCTGTAATATGCTCCAAATCAAACGATGGATGTACCTCTTCGCTTTCAGCCATTTCAATTACATCTAAAAGTTCACTCAATGCAGAGCCGTCGGTATTGGCTCCCCCTAGTTGACCTTGGGGGTCCTGACTGTTCGGAATTTCATCAGGACCACTAAGGTCGGAATCATCGCTATCCGACGGCTGCTGCATTTGAGTAGCCGGACACAAAATTTCTGGTTCCTCCTCTTGTTGCCTTGAATGCAGCATGAGCACAGCAGGCGGTGACACCTCTGCGACGGGCGATGTGTCCTCGACGGCTGACGGGTCCTCGGTGCCGGGCGGCAATTCCTCTGCGGGCGTGAAGGCAGCAGCTTCCGCCGCAAGGGCTGCATAAAAATCGCCCTCACGTGCCTCCCCTTTGGATTCACTCATCCAGTTATATAAACCAGGGGGTGTATGACCATACATTGTTTCACAATGTATGTCTGGAAACAAGTCTTCTGACCATGCACCCCCTTGAATTGAATCTACACTATTACTGGCAAAACTCCCAAATTCAGCACTATCAGTATGGTATGAGGGGGTCAAGCTGAAAATGCTTGGCTCCATCGCTGCTTGTGTCTGAATTTGGGAGAAGCTCATCTTCAAAGTTTCCGTTTGGTAAAATACTGGTTCAGAAACGGTATCACCAGAGTCAATACTTGTTTCCTCGCTACTCGCCAATGAAACACTATTAAATTCACTATCATGTTCCGACAATGGCTCCAGAGATTTTTCACTGTCTGAATCACATTGAGAACTTTCACTGTCTGAATCACATTGAGAACTTTCACTGTCTGAATCACATTTTGCGGAGCCATTGTCGGACTTGTCACTGTTTTCCGTTTCATCATTGGCGAGTAGCATTCTATTTCTTAATTCGTTCATAGTTTTAGGTTTGCCACCTACAAAAGTAATATCCCCGCTGCTGGTTACTTTTCTGTACAGGGGTGCAATTGGGCATTTCTGCTCCCCCATGCGTTTGCCAGCCCCCTTCATTAAAAATTAAGCCTTGCTTTAATAGATTATTTTTATTTTTTATAAAAAAAGACAAGTCCAGAAATACAAGAAATCGAATCACCAAAGTGCGTGTAAATTGCAGAAATTTGAGAGCAGATGTGAGCTTCAATTCGCGCAAGCTTGATTTTATACTGGGTTTTTCCGCCACTTTAGATTCACGCCTCTCCTGTCACTCATCTCTTGCCGCCTAATTAGTACCCAATCATAAATAAGACCATCGCCGTATCTATGCGAGAATTTCAGGGAATTTTCCATGACTAGGGAATTTTCCATGACCTTACAAATATTCAAAGTCCAAAAAGTATTTTTGAAAAAATGACTAAGTCCAACAAGTGAAAATATGGTAGCAAGTTGCTGGTAAAAGTTGCTGGCAATATTTGCTGGTACAAATTCTACAGCTCAAGATGCGCGTGTTTGATTTGATGTTATAAATTCTACTGCTCAAAGTAATTAGCGTTACGAACTTTTTTCAAAAATAAACTATGTCCAAAAAATCGCAAATATTTTCTAAGTCCAGAAATTGGAAATATGGTAGCAAGTTGCTGGTAAAAGTTGCTGGTAATATTTGCGAGTGAAACCGGAACAAAGTGCCTATAAATAGGATGATCCCGGTTGGATGGGGTGGCCAGGGGGTAAAGACACATGGATACCTTACACACTTAAAGAAATCTTTTTCCTTCTCTGTACTTTTTTTCTATCTTTCTTGATTTTTATTAGTCTTCTTCTTTATTTTTTCTTGAAAAATATTTTAAGTCCAAAAAAATCCAAATAATTATTTTTCATCAAAATATTTTCCAAGTCCAAGAAAATTATAAAAATATTTAGAAAACTTTCAACTAATGGTAGCAAAGTGTAAATATTGTAGCAAAGTGTAAATATGGTAGCAAAGTGTAAATTTGAAAAAATTCTTCGCCCTCGCTCGAAAATAGCAAGAATTTTTTCAAATTTACACTTTGCTACCATATTTACACTTTGCTACCATTTTTACCATTTACACTTTGCTACCATTATACTATATATATATATATATATATATATATATATATATATATATATATATATATATATATATATATATATATATATATATATATATATATATATATATATATATATATCTATATATTTTCTCTATATATATATTTTAATTTTTTTAGAACGCCAAGAAGCGATATAAATCATTATAGTTTCAGAGTTTTTGCTTACGCCATAACCACCGACTCGACGCTACTAAGTCGTGAAAGTCTGTGTTAGTAGTTTACTTTGTTAACCTTTACCTGATTCACCCCCTGGAGGACTCTGACTCCACGCTACTGAGTTGGCAGAACCTCGGGTGCGGTCTATCGGACGTTAAGTTACCCGAGTACATTTTGATCAGCTAAGTGGCGTCCTAGACGTCAATTAGAATAAACCACTAGCGCCCCTTTTCGACGCTACTGAGTCGGTGAGGCGCATATTGTTAGTGGGTAACTCCTTTGTACACTGCTGTGGACCACGGTTCTGTGTACAGACCAGTAGGGCCACAAAAAAGTGGCGCCCAAAGAGGTAATAGGTGAGTTATAGGTAATTTTACGGCTTGCTGTTGAGCCATTACATTACTTTCACGGGTCCGCACTGCTCCGGTGATCGGCTCACGGCCCGTCTTCACGGGTCGGTGACGGCTCCGTATGGGTCCATCGGACCACTCCACGGCCCTTGTTCACACGGTTCGGGTCCATCGGACGAGTCCGTATGGCTCCGTGGCCTACGGTTTTACGGGTCCATACAGCTCTGGTGAACGGGTCCGTACGTCTCCAGAGTTTTGTAACGGGATAACGTACACTGTACAATAAATCCGGAAATAGACCCGCTAGATACAAAGCTACGTGGTCATGTGATAAGTGCCAATCTTCGCAAGAAATATAGCATCACGAGAGCTATTTTCTTCTTATTTCTGTAGCCATTAGCTACGCACTTCCACGGCCGTGTGAACTGCCTCAGTAAAATTGTCAACGTTGAAATTTACAGTTCTGAAATATTTTTCACCAGTATAATGAACAAGGAGGACAGGTCCCCGAGTGACTGTGCGTTACGCACCTAAGATGTCCCGCAATGCATCGCGTGTAAACGCTTATTTAAGTTACGCTCCGGTGACATCAATCTCACGTGTTACGTGTGCAGATAATGCACCCAAGCCGCAGCCCCTCCCACCCGGGAGGCGAGGCCGCTGCCCACTTTCAGCAGGGCACCTGACGATGGGTCCCCGCAGCTGAGTAGGCGTACACTTATGCCTACCTTTTTTGTGCCGAACGCTGTGGCGGAGCCCAGCTCTTTTTGACCCCCCGCCCTCCCTTTTCTTAACCCCGCACTGTCTCCTGAGCGAAGCAGGCCCCGGAGGAGGAACAAGGAACGGGATAGTAAGAGGTTATAAGTAAGTTACAAGTAATTTTATGGCTTGTTGTAGAGTCATTGGATTACTTTCACGGGTCCATATGGGTCCGTGCGGCTCCGGTGATCGGCTCCGTGTGGCCCAACAGCCTGCTTTCACGGCCCCGTACGGGTTCGTGATACAGCTCCGTATGGGACGGCTCCGTACGAGTCCGTACAGCTTCGTAACCAACGGCTTTTGGTTCCATACGGCCCCGGCAAACGGCTCCGTACGGCTTCATAGTTTTTCAGCAGGATAACATACAATGTACGACAAACCCGGAAATAGACCCACTAGATATGAAGCTACATGGTTAGGTGATAAGTAACAATCTTCACAAGGAATATAGCATCACGAGAGCTATTTTCTTCTTGTTACCGTAGCCATCAGCTACGCAGTTCCACGACCGTGTGGGCCACCTTAGTAAGATTTTCCGCATTGAATGTCACTGTTCCGCAAAAAATTTCACCAGCATCATGGACACGGAGCACAGGTCTCCGAGTGTTGGTGCGTTACGCACCCAAGATTCCCCGCGATGCATCGTGTGTAAGCGCTTCTTTAGCTTACGAAGCTCGGTGGTCAGGTGATAAGGAAACCATCTCTACGAGCGGTATAGCACCACGAGAGCTATTTTGTCCGTGTTACATAGTTCCGCGACCGTCTGAACTACCCTGGATATAATTTTCGTGTTGAACGTGACGTTCCGCTAAAACTATAAAGAGATTGGCACGGTTTTACGCACAACATATGGTAACCCCGGGAGTACCACAGCTTTACGGGCCCTCTGAACGGCTCCGTACCGGTCCCTACGGTTTCAAGACATGAGTTTACGAGTCCGGGCCATGGCTTTACAGGTCTACGGAACGGACCCGTACGGGTCCACGAACGAACCCGTATGGGTCCACGAAACGGACCCGATGGGTCCACGGAACTGACCTGTACGGGTTTACAGAATGAACCCGTACGGGTCCACAGAACGTATCCGTACGGATCCATTGCACGGGCCCATGGTGCGGATCCGTGCGGGTCCATACAGTTCCATAGCTACACTTTTTAGGCCCTTACGGTCCCGTTGTGCAGTCCCGTACGGGCCCGTTGTGCAGTCCCGTACGGGCCTATATTCTGTCGGAACCTTACCTTACACGGCTTGGGTGAACGGGCCATTACGGCCCTTACAACGTACGGTAACTCGGATAACACATCTGCGGGGTAATGTGACCGATAACCATGTGCTACAGAGTTCCGCGGGCGTCTTTCTTACCGGGACGCGTACAGCGTTCGACGGCAGTCCCCCACACGTAGCTACCGGCTACGCTTCTTACCGGGACACGTACTAAGTTGTCCCCCCCGTCCCCCTCCCCTTCCCTCCACGCAGCTACCAGCTTTGTAGCTTCGTAGTGAAACAGAGTTAACGGCTTACGTAGCACGTGAACTCCACCGTACTCCATACGGCTCCAGTATAATTTTAACTATTCCAACAGGAACATGTACTGGGTACGGTTTAACT
>JAIGNY010001165.1:0-31941 GCA_020152595.1 Chiridota heheva | reverse complement strand
CCTGCCCCATCAGTGACGTCATTTTGGATTGAGGACACAGTATCAAGTGCCAAATGCCGCACTGCAGAACAGCGTGTCTCCACCTATCTCTGAAGATTTCTTGTTTTGATGCCTCAAAATGGCTATAAATCAAGATAAATTTCAAAAATTTTAATGTATAAAAGGAAGTCATTCGAATTCTGATGTTAAAAATTACTCAGATTGTCAGATAAGCATCTCTAAACAGACACACAGACAATGAAGTTATTTCCCTGAACAGCTGGAAGTTGAGAAATTTGACAAACTTGTGGTGTCTCATGGGCGAAGCCCTGGTATGAGTCCAAGGGCGAAACCCGGAGCAAGTTAAAAATGTCTTGTTTTTGGTGCCCCAAAATGGTTGAAAATCAACACACAAGTTTAAAGTTTAAAGAATTTGAAAGGAATTATAAATATTGTGCACATATGACGATTTCGCCTCTTTAATTGACGAAAGAAGACAATTTAAAATTCTCATCTTCAAATCTGCTCATGCAAGCGGCTACCATTTCTAAATAGGTAGACAGACAAGTCATAGGAAAAATTTCTCTTGAAAAGTGAAAATATTTGCAAAATTGTGGAGTTCATGGGCGAAACCTGGTATATGTCGCGGTGGGCGAACCTACCGGAAGCTCTGAAGTTTTCTTGGTTTTGATGCCCCAAAATGCCCCATGCCATCGGGGCTCAGAATTTTAAACAAGTGTGGGCGTGGTATATTTACAAATGTCACAGTTGCTCGAGAATCGGTATCATATCGAGCTGAGTAGGAATGACTCTAGACGATTCGGAAGGATTCCTATAAATATCTGATTTTTCGTATACATACGACCAACCAGTTCTCACCCGCTTTTTCAGAAATAATGTTATCAAGGTCCCTCGCCGCCACCCACCTTTTGGACGTTATTCACCCACCCACCCCCTCCTCCACCACTAACTTTTTGGGGGTTCTTACTTTTATTTATGAAAAGATTTTTGATTTCTTCTTTTGTTTTGTTGTCTATTTTCCTGTACCATGCCTTCTACGCCTATAACTTAAATAATCCTCTTTTTCATCCACTCCAGATCAAAAGACACCATATAACGTAACGCGGCATCATCTCATCATGGGAAACAGCACCAGTGGTTTCGGCGTTCTCAACTTGAATAGCTTCCCTGTTAATGTAGGGCTGAGCATGGCGGCGACTCATTATTATGAGAATCAAGTGGGGCACGGGGAAATCTTTTACCGATGGCCTGGCGCCGTGCATTACACTGTATACGCCCAAATTACTCCAGAAATTACCAAGAAAACGTGTGCCATGGAGATGGCTTCTCTTAGCCCGCAAACGGTACTAAATGAGGTGCTAAACTTGGCGAAGGAACCAATAACTACGTACACAGAGAAGAAGGGATGTTATGGTGGTGGGTCAGGGACTTGGCTTGTGTTGCGTGGAGGCGCGAATACTGGTAGTAATGGTCAGTTAGCATTTGCTCCGTTCAAACTAGAGGTCACCACTCCAGAATTCGTCTTGCAAAATGGAAATTTCACATCGTATTCTCGAACCAAGTTCTACACTACTAAAGCGTCAAAACAGCTTCAATGTGAAGGACATGATTGCAGACGCACCAACTGCAAAGGTGATCATTAAAGTGAAAATGCTTTATCTCCCGACATTCGTTACATTGAGCTGCTATCAGCGTCAAACGGCGGTGCAAGTGGAAGGGGGGTGGGGAATGGTACATTAAGTTTGCTTTAAACAATGCGACTAACAATTTCCTGCAATTTTCGAGGAATGTTGTAAAATTGTACAAACATTTAACCATATTGATTTCTCTTTAATGTTATCATCAATTGTATTTTACAAATTTGCCTATTTGCCTCTCAACTGGGAAGAAAGGATACATCCGGGAAGGGGAAAACCTTTAATTTGGCAGTTTCTCACAATAATTTTCTTCGATTTTCAAGAAATTTTCTATATATATATATATATATATATATATATATTTTGTTCCTGGACGGAGAGGACCCGTGGATCCTCCGTTGAAAACTCTAATGGAAGACGGTTTAGAGGAAGGTGTGTGTGTTGGGAGTGCTTACATACATGCATGTTGATTTTATGATACCAATATGGCGGGAAATTTAGCCCCCTCCCTCTCCTCACACACACACACACACACCCACACACACACATACACACACACTAAAACTATTAGTTCCACCACTGGCGGCTATCATTTTCTTTTTCTGGTATATATTTTCTTTCCAGAACATATATTTGCCATTGTAAAGTTTTAGGAATATGCAGATATGGGTTTCACGAATTTATAGTTTGGTCTTTGTTAGCACTAGTACGATAAATCATTAACGGTCAACATACGTTTAGAGGTGACATTTGAAAGTTGATCTAAAATCAATTACAATGAAACTAGAAAAACATTTCAACAGAATCAGTTAGAAATTTACCATTTTGTTATGCAAATTTGTATGACTGGGTGACCTCAGTATTTTCTTATGGAAATCCTTTGTTTTTCAATTGTCAATCATAGAAATTTCCAAGGGGACAGCAAATTATGACCAAAGGCTTTTCACTGGAATATTTGTTCCCATCATTGTCAGTCTGCCAGAGGCTTAAAGATTTTGATGTGTCCACCCAGTCATACATCACAATTTAGCATGTATCAGTTTATTGTACAAGTTAGCATGTATTACAAGTTAGCATTAATCAGTGTATTATACAAGTTAGCATGTATCAGTATTGTACAAGTTAGCATATATCAGTGCATTGTACAAGTTAGCATGTATTAGTGTATTGTACAAGTTAACATGTATCAGTGTATTGTACAAGTTAGCATGTATAAGTATATTGTACAAGTTAGCGCGCATGTATCAGTGTAGTGTACAAGTTAGCATGTATCAGTGCAATTGTACAAGTTAAAATGTAGTAGTGTATTGTACAAGTTAGCATGTATCAGTGTATTGTACAAGTTAGTATGTATCAGTGTATTGTACAAGTTAGCATGTATCAGTGTATTGTACAAGTTAGTATGTATCAGTGTATTGTACAAGTTAGCATGTATGTATTGTACAAGCTAGCATGTATCAGTGTATTGTACAAGTTAACATGTATTAGTGTATTGTACAAGTTAGCATGTATCAGTGCAATTGTACAAGTTAGCATGCATCAGTGTATTGTACAAGTTAGCATGTATCAGTGTATTGTACAGGTTAGCATGTATTAGTGCATTGTATAAGTTAGCATGTATAAGTGTTTTGTACAAGTTAGCATATATCAGTGTATTGTACAATTTAGCATGCA
This sequence comes from Chiridota heheva, assembly GCA_020152595.1. Classification (NCBI taxonomy): domain Eukaryota; kingdom Metazoa; phylum Echinodermata; class Holothuroidea; order Apodida; family Chiridotidae; genus Chiridota; species Chiridota heheva. The sequence continues at coordinate 28,630 of JAIGNY010001165.1, read as the reverse complement.
TCAGTGTATTGTACAAGTTAGCATGTATTAGTGTATTGTACAAGTTAGCATGTATCAGTGCATTGTACAAGTTAGCATGCATTAGTGCATTGTACAAGTTAGCATGCATCAGTGTATTGTACAAGTTAGCAATGTATCAGTGTATTGTACAAGTTCGCATGTATCAGTGTATTGTACAAGTTAGCATGTATCAGTACATTGTACAAGTTAGCATGTATTAGTGTATTGTACAAGTTAGCATTTATTAGTGTATTGTACAAGTTAGCATGTATTAGTGTATTGTACAAGTTAGCATGTATCAGTGTATTGTACAAGTTAGCATGTATGAGTGTATTGTACAGGTTAGCATAATACAAATATCATCTTTCCGCATTCTTGCTTTTTGAAGGATGCTATTTCTGACAAATAAAACGGTTTTGGATCTCGGTCATAACCCAAACGAAACTAGGTAGAGAGGACGTTTAAATCATTTTCAACGAATAAAATAGAAATTCTAAGAATTACATACAGATTTTAATCTATCTTCCTGTTCATTCATCAACAAATTTGCATATGATGAAAATTATCAAACTTTGATAAGTCATATCACTACGCAATTTTTATAATTTAAAGTATGTTCTATAAATACCATATGCTCGCTATGTTAGAAAATAAACAGAAATTATACATTGTATATGTCAGTGTGTAACTTTGTATATGAAGCCACATGACTTTGATAATCAGCAGATATTGCTATAATATATGATTATATTACTTTTGATTTTAATTCAATATCAATAGACAAATAATATATGATGCTATTTTGCAACTTTATTGTATTCATACATTGATGCAGAATAGCATCTAACATATAATGGGCGGTTTGATGTATTGTCCTTTTCATACAATGTGAAAATGGCGCTTACAATCTTTTTCTATATATTTTCGGTTTGGGGAATTTTATACAAACGGTGATAAAATCAAAAATTATTATCCTATCTTTTTCTTCAATTTATTTGCTAACCAAGATTTGTTTTTAATGTTTTTAATAGCTCAACAAGAAAGGTTGTCCAGAAAATAAGAATCGGAATTTTATATATATATATATATATATATATATATATATATATATATATATATATATATATATATATATATATATATATATATATATATATATATATATATATATATATATATATATATATATATATATATATATATATATATATATATATATATATATATATATATATATATATATATATATATATATATATATATATATATATATATATATATATATATATATATATATATATATATATATATATATATATATATATATATATATATATATATATATATATATATATATATATATATATATATATATATATATATATATATATATCCATGGAGCTATCAATTAATAGCTCCATGATATACCCCCTGATATATACCCCTTAATGGGGGCATGGTCACCGTGACACACGTACGCAGCCTACACGGGTCCAGTCAGCGTAAATATTCAACGGTATATTATTGTTGTGCGGTTAAAAGTAATCAATTTGATTGACTGATTTATGAAGACAAAATATAAATTTGTTTTATTTTGCTCGGGTCAAGTCCGTTCACATTCCGGTTTCTCAAATTTGCAGTTTCTGGGGCTGAACCCGATCAAGTATCTATTTTTTTTTAAACGATTTGCTACTTAACAGTCGTTAGAAATTTAGATGCACCGAACTGCGCCCAATCGACAGTGGCTTCAGCCCTAAAATGCTTGGCATCGAAGAGTGGGGTGGGGGCAGTCAACAACAACATACCTGGCAGCGCTCTTTTCGTCATTATTATCAAGAGGAACATTTAATCAACATTGAAAAATCAAAATTCAGCAGAAGGAAAAAAGAAAGATGATTTTTAGTGACTGAAATTAGGACATCATTTTTAAGAATTACATTAATTTTGAGTCATTATCATAAATTAAACGGTTATATGTACTTTCTGATGAAATTAACTCATATCGGAGGAGGAGGGACTGGGGGACTTCCACACTGAAGTGGTAGGGTATGTGCCGCCCAGGAGTTGAAAAATTGGACTGCAGTATGAGAGATTATTTTGGTAACTGTTAATTGATTTTGATACCTGCATTATGAAAATAAGTGATTTTTGATACCCGCAATACGAAAATAGGTAATTTTTGATACCCGCAATACGAAAATAGGTGATTTTTGATACCTGCATAATTATATCATTATTGAGACCTGCAATATGAAAATATGCATTTTTGTTTTAAATCTGCAGTATGTGAGATTGGATTTTGATATCTGCACAACAAAATATCTGAAAAAAGGCAATTGCTCGGGCGGCACATGTATATATACCTCATATATGGAAGTGCAACCCTATCACCCCACCCCACCCCATCCCATCACCAACTTTTAAATTTGTTGTGTTTATTAGTAATTATGATTAACTTATAAAGAATAAAGACAACGTACGTTGTAGTGGGAGGGGGGGGGGGTGGGGGGGGGATGGGTTAAAACAACCAAGTGGAAAAATTGTACGTAATTAATTAATTTAGTAAAATTATCATCCCGATGTCGTAAGATTCCTCGTAAAGAAGATGAAATTATTTCTATCATCTGACCATATTCAGGTATGAATATCGATCGACCAAATTTGGTTTAAAACTGTCCAAATTGGGTTAAAAATAGTCCAAATATAATTGGAAATGGCAAACGTTTTGATAAAAATCGCAAAGGATAACAATCGCCCAAATTTGATTTCAAATTGCCCAAATTTGGATAAAAGTAACCCAAATTGGGTTAAACAATTAAAAATTGTCCAAATATTGATAAGTAACGCCCAAATGTGATATGAAAGTGTTCAAATTTGGTTAAGAGTCGACAAAAGTGGCTTAAAAATTGGATAAATGTACTTATAATTGCCCAAACTGGGTTAGAAACTGTCTAAATTTCGATAAGTAACGCCCAAATTTGGTTGCAAATCATCCAAGTTTTTTTCTTTCTCTTTTAATTGCTCATGTTTGCTTATCATCGCCCAAGTTAGGTCAGAAAAAGAACCCACTAAAATTGCTTAAATTTACAAAATTTGCTTAAAACTTGCCCAAATTTGGAAGAAATCGCCTAATTGCCCAAATTGTGTAAAAAAAACAACGTACGTTTCATCTAAAGTTAGCAAAAACTACAATATTTTTTCAGGTAGTTTTGATCTTGAGGAGGTAAAAATTTGCGCTACACCCACTAAACTAAAGTTGCTTCGCGAAAACTGTTGGTGTTTGCACCCCACTCCCCCTGAGAGAGACCCTTTCCTACGCGCCTGCTCTTTCTTAGAATCACCTCGATTTCTGTGGTCCGAATTTTCATTACGGATATCAAATTTATATACTTGAAAGAAGGATGGGTGTATACCTCCACTCCCTCTGGTTCCGCCCCTGGTCGTTTATTTTTTATTTGAATCATGATCTAAGATTTCATTCGAAAATCTTAGCTTCAAAATTTAGAAACCAAAAAAAAAAAAATAGTAATAATAATAATAATAATTGTATAAAAACTTGAATAGAAAATAACACAGAAAAGGACACTTCAGCCCTGCTCCTCGTGCCCCTTTCCAGACCCTTCAAAATACATAACTTGTACCACAAATATTATCATCATGTGAAAGCCATGTCACCTAAAATTCGGGCATTTTGGGTGCCTCTCCGTCCCATATGTAAACGCTCGCGACGTCTGGATCCTTTCCCCGTGATCAGAACTTTACAGATAGTACGTTTCCTGACGTTTACAGATAGTACATTATGTGAAACACCTTTATCCCATTTAGCCCTTCAGGCTATCAATACCACACAGGTACAAGCAGGCGTGAATAATCAATTTTCAACTGGGATGCAACCCTTGGATAGTGCAACATGTAAAACGTTTTGTGTACGTTTCGCCAAAAGTTTCATCGAACATGGCCGATAGAATCCCGGTTTGAAATCCCCCAAAATACCAATGGCTGGCATTGTACAAAACACTTTTTAGTTACAAATTTGGTGCTTAGAAGTATTTTGTTTTGGCTTTTGTTAGCAATCTGTTAACGAAAGCTTACAGCTTAAAGTTGTTATTCGACATATACATTGACATTAACGATTGGCCATTGACATTGACAGCGGCGTAGCAAAGAATTAAAAATTGGGGGCCTGATTTTATCATTTGTCTCAACAAACTTCAGTACAAATGTATGAGTTTCTTTTCACGGCCCTAAAACTATTGGGAAGGAGGATGGTTAGGGGGGAGTAGTCGTAAAATTATTGGAAATATTGGTAAACTTTGGTTTTATTAAACTAAAATTAAAATTAAAAAAATTAAAAAAACCTTCACGAAAATTAATGAAATTTTACAAAAATTGACAAAAAATTTACGAATACTGAAGACAATTTCTCAAAAATGTACGAGAAATTCCCGAAATTGCACGAAAATTAAAACAAATTTCAGGAAAATGAAGGACATACTGCAAATCAAAATTGAAGGAAATTTCACGAAAATTGAAGGAACTTTTCGAAAATTGAAGAAATTTTCACGAAAATAAAGGAAATTGCACTAAAATTAAAGCAATTTTCTCGATAATGAAGGAAATTTTACGCAAACTGAAGATTTCCAGAGAAAAAAAAAATCCATGGAATCTGACTCTTCAAAATCAATTCGTTAGACCTTCATTATTGGGGGAAGAGGGAGGTGGAGGAGGGGGAGAGGGAAACACACATTTTTCTTTATCTCTTTGATATTTATTCTTCTGTATTTCAGTTCCTCTTCATTTAAAAAGAAATAATAAAAACAGAGACAACATCTTTTAACAGTTTCATCTGTTTAACTTTAATTTCTTCGGATCGGAGGGGTCCTCGTGGGAAGAAGTGTATTGGAGCGCGCATTTTCCCTCTAATAAACGAAAGGGACACAACTGAAAATACACACCAATACTTAACAGAAACTATTAAATCAGTAGACGTTTGGGGGTAAAACGTTTGCCAATTTCCCCAATTATAAAACTCATATTTATAAGCGCCTTGCAGCCTTGCCAAGAATACGTCTGGGATTGTTGCGGCCTCGAGAACGATAATCGGAAGGGATCGATTACCTGGTGGTACATACTCACCAGCAATAATATCTAATCATACATAAGAAAACTCCTTTCCACGGCGTCTGCGGTTTTGTCCATCAACTTCCCTGCATGACTAGTTGGAATAGTCTTGGCCGCACAAATCCTAGCTGTAAAACTGTTGTCGATCAGCTTTGGCTGCACTGGACATCAAGTGAGGAATGGATTTCAATTGACAATGTGGCTCCTCTACAATTGTTTGTAATCGCTCTAATATTGATCGTTCTAAGGAGCGTACCGTGGATTCATATTGGGTTACCTAACTAAATTAATTCGGTCTATGTAGGCTAAGAAAACTTCCCAAGTTTTCTTAAAAATTGCATAAATCTAGTTTACCCGTAAATCAGTACAATATTGAAATTACTTAACAAAGACAATAACACGGAAAAATTATAATTGAAAATGAAAAGCCCAGCTTCTCTACCAGTCTGTACAGTCTAGGCGATTCATCGCCATTCTAGAATTGTACTCATGCACATTTCCTTCTTTTCATAGTACACCAATAATTTATGACTGCTGCCCTCTCTATAGCATTCGCTCTTAGGCTGGAGATCAGCCCAAGATCAGAAGGTTTTTGTGGGTCTTATTATGCCGGTCTGGCAAAATGATCAGTTCTTATGATGTGGGATACTCAAACCATCCCACCCCCTCCCCCGACACACACATACTCCTCATATTCCATTTCCAAACATGAACATCTTGGCCGCCAGTTTGCTTTTCACATGTACACTCCATACATGATCTCAAATATGGAGCTGCAATGGTGATAAGGTTGGGCAGGGCCTTTACAAGGTTAGGTCGTACAACAATACTTAAAACAAGGATATAGGATGCATGCATGTGGCGTTTTTGGTGTATACCGCGATTTGTTGCCAGGAATGCATGGTTACGTGCATAAAGCCCGATACAACATAGGCCTATATAGACCTCAAGTTTCCTACGGTATTAATTTAATCAAACTAATATAAATTCACCAATAGTTGTAGGAACAATACTCAAGATTTTACATATTTTCCTTTACAACCCCCTTCTCTCACCCCCTTTAAACCCACAAGTTGCATCGGGAATTGAGTGAGCTCTGTAATGCAGTGAACACAATTTATAAGCCGTTGCATGCAGAACGCGACAAGCTGTGCGGTTTTAAGTAGGAAATCTGTTTTGTTGGTATAATTATTTTCCCCTTCGATCTTATTATTTTCCCTTTTGACATCATTTTTTAAAATTTCTTTTTTGAAAGGTTGTGAGATATATATTGCATGGTATGGATTAAAAACGGATTTGAGGGGGAGGAGTGTTAAGCATGGAACTACTTGACGCCGTTGAGGGGACAATCTTTTTGACAATTCGCTTATTTCTAAATCCCATGCAGACCCCACCCTTTTCAATCGTTAACAAAAAAATAATTGCGAATGAACAAAACAATGGGGTTTAATAGAGTGGTTGCAATATTTTAACACTTTTGTTAAAGAAAAACCAAGTATTAGGGGTCGCACTAGCTTGCCCGTAATTACTGGGGGATATCCCCAACTTTTTAGTACAAATTAAAACTCTCAGTACATTTTGGAGAAAATTGGCCTCATTTTAAAGTCATACCCCTCCCCCTTCCCTCCTCCCCTCCCCTCCCCACCCCCACACACATATTCTTTATGGATATGTGAATTACGGCCCTACACTATAATGACACTTTAGTCTAGATCCAATTTGTAATACATTCCATCCACCAATACCGAAAGCAGAAACCTGTTACCCGCCGCGGCTGGTCGGTTGGCTGGCACTATTCCAAATTCATTATATACACGTACGTACGTACGTGCTTATTTAACATTGGTAGCTGTGAACCAGCCGGAAAGATATTGTCTGCTGAATTTTGATGTGGTTGTAACGTTAGCTCTTTCATGATACTAAGCGAGTCAGCGTCATCAAATAATCTCGTTTTACAACACTTGTAAACTGATAAAACAGTTACGGTACATATGCTCCAGAAACAGGTAACAAATAAACTTCTTCTCTTTTAATTCATAAAGGCTTTCCAAGGCCCATCGATACACAAAACTTCATTCCCTCGCGTTTACAACTTTTCACCATGCGTCGACGACGACGACGCGACAGATGCGGCCGCGCCGGCATGGCAGGTATCAGGCTGTGCTGGTGCCTTTCTGAAAGAAGAAAAAAACGATGATTTAAAAGTAGGTGAATACGTGATGTCAACTGGTGAAAGAAACTAGTGAACTCAATCATTTTGAGACAAAGTTGTGACATCTTTGAAGTTTGATGCGTGATGGGCGAGCTCGATCACTTAGCCTAATTGATTTATTCAACTTTGGCCTAGGCTCTAGATCATTATCACTTATCAATTCATTTAGGCCTAACAGGTAGGCCTAGCCTAAGTAGCAGGCTCACTTATGTAAATTCCGCCCGTTTCATACGCCTCTGCATTAAGGCTACCCCTAGTGAAAATCTCTTCTGTATAGGCCTAATCTATGAGACTATTTTTTAGTAGAATTAGATTTTTCAAATAAATAATGCATAGGCCTAGGCTAGGCCCCTATATCATACTGTCATAATACTGCAGAAACATACACCATTACTGGAATATTGTTTTTAGTTTTATTTAGATCAAACATCTTAGCCTAATTTCATTTCAATGAACAATGCTGATAGGGTAGGGCTAATGCTGATACTGTTGTCATTTCTAATTTCGTACAAATTCCTTTCTGACTTGTTCAAAATTCTTCCAACAACATTTTTGAAACTTATTTTGGGTTATAATCTTTATTCGACGCAGATATTAAAAAGTGGGTTTTTTAAATGTAACGTTAGGCTAAGTTTTCAATCTACATTGGACATCATTCATTTAGGCTAACAAACGTTGTGGCTGATAAAGGTAGGCCTAAGTTAGGCCTATAGTAAAAACGTTTCTTAGGTTAGATTAATTTGTAATTTCACACCAACAATTTCAGATGTCATCATTGTTCTGCTTTGATAACAAATATTTAAAAAAAGGACGAAAACGAAAAAGAAAGAGATCATGACCTTGCAATGTAAAATGGCCATCGATTTGAGCTATTTTGGTACATTAATGAACTGTATAATAAACAGCCGTAATGCCGTATTAATCTCTTGTCTAGGTGAGTTTTATATAAACAATATAATATTCCAGAATTAACTTTGTAACCTTGACTCGGTATAAAGCAGGTGAGTGTTTTAGCAGTGCACTAATGTGGATGTGTTCTTTGTACAAACAAGAAGTGAAATTTCAGCTTGGATTAATCTTGCAAGTTGTTAATCAACAGATGTTAGGTTATTTTATGTGTTACTTTTTATTACGTGTGGCATAGTCACTGGTTGAAATATAATTCATGAACTTGAATTTGCGAAAAGAATAAAACGCTATGTCTGAATGTGATGCAGTCTGTATGTATTTTTGTAAATGTAAGAGGTTTAGAAAAGGTCTAAAGGTCTTCAGTAGATGAACAGTGTTTTATGTTTAATAGCAGGTAAGTGAGGTTAAACACAGTTTGATCATTTTGTTGTAGTTGCTATACCAGTGTGTGTGTGAGGCCAGGGATATCAGATCAGCAGCGGGGGTAGGGTAGATGAGAATTTAGATCAATCATTGCAGCTCGTTATTCACTATTAGCTACAGTGTTGTTTCGGGTGTGATGTGGCCCAGCATGATACAGTAGGTTGTTGGTTTATTTGTAAACCTATATTCAGCTGCCATTAATTGTAATCCTTTTCAAAAAATGGTTTTCATGCCTTTTATGGTTTATTTGTTTAATGCAATACAATGCAGGTAAGCGAAGTAAATTTTCTTGGAACTTGCTATTTGCGGTAGGCTAGGCCTAGGGTGATATTAAAGTGTTTTTCCTGTAGGCCCCAGCAGGGGGTGGGTATTAGATGAGAATTGTGGATTAATTTGTGCAATTTGTTATTCATCATAAGCTATAGTGTTGTGTAGGGTGTATGCGTGATGTGGTTACAGTACAGCATCCAAAGGCATGACAGGTATAGCTAAATGTTTGTAATTCGTTATGCATCATTTGCTATAGCGTTGATTAAGATGTGATGTGGTTACAATACGGTATTATGCAGTAGATGTTTGATTTATTCGTTGACGGCCATTACTATTCAGCTACTGCTAGTATCAATCGTCATCCGTAGATGGATTTTCCATCCTCCACGGGGCTTTAAATGATTAATGTGATAAAAGGTAAGCAGGTAAGTGAGGTAAACTTGTTTTTTGCTTCTGTTTCTTGTACTTGGTATTAACAGTGTGCAAATCTTTGACGTTATATCTGTACCATGAGTCTCTTGTAGGATATTGTGGGATTCTTTCGTCGCATTTCCCACGTGTAGTTAACGCACTAAAGGGAATGTAATCTGGCAGGTTTAAAGTAATTTCCTTCATCATAACGTTTTCCCTTTATGATAACAAATTCGTATTTTATTCACAGGTATTACTTGTTTATGCCGTAAATCTATTTTCTTTGGTTTTACATATTATTCTGGATTAAATTAAACTATTTTGTGAAAAGTGTTTAAATTTAATTGTTTTGTAGCAACCAATTCAAATGCAATCATGCTGATTTCAAAATGTTCAGTTGATTTATTTGTTTTAACCACATTCAGCTATAATCATGTAAACAATAATATGTATCTCTAGTAGATGAATTCCATTTTGATAATTTAAATATTACCTAACAAACCTTTTTCTCATGTACCAACCCAATTGAATCTTAATCAAACTAATATGAGAAATATTCACATCCTAACTAGATGACTTTCATATTGATAATTCCCATAGTTTAAAATATTTGGTGAAAAACACAATTGTTTTAAATTTATTATAATTTTCATGTACTGTTTAAATTCACATTCTTGTTAAAAACAACTTCACACTTTGCCTAAAGATGTTTAATTACAAACATTAATATCTGTGCTGAATTAATTTTTTGCATCCATGTGTGTTTATGAGTCTATATGGAAGTCACTGTATCACATCTCATGCTCTCCTGTAGATACCTTTGAGGCTGCAGTTGACGTGTATGGATCGCACACCAGGATAGTGTAAGTGCATTCAGTATGTAACCCTTAGCCATCGGACCCTTCCCCCATCTGACGCCCCTCATAGTGTCTGAGTGTGATTTCAGGGACGGACCAGCAGACAGCAGTGCTGTGTTTGAGCATCTTTTGCACTGCTGTCTGAAATACGCACCAAGATTAACGTACATCACGTAAGTACTGGTCATTTGTTGATAAAAGATCGATTAAAACTGCTGATCGCAATTTATTTAGTTGTGATATAATCAATACTGACAGTAATTCTCTGTTATTTGATTAATGCTATAATATTGGTAAAGTATTAATCAGGACTACTGGATCTGGTTATTTATGGATAAAGGATATATTAAAACTACTAGATACACTAGGATTAAGTTGTGATATAATTATTTTTTGCAGTAAGGGTAATTAATTTATATTAAACTGTAATGAAAAATGAAACTAAAAGATTTAAATAGGTAATATTGATATACTAAATGATGTGCTTGTGTGTGAGGATATGAATGTGGAATAAAGAGGTAAAATAATAATTTATGGTTCATTTAAAAATAGTGGCAGCAAAGTTTAATATATATATATTATTTGACTAAAATAATGGTATGACCTGTTGACTAAAGGAATAATGAAAAAATAATTGAATATTAATTTAATAGTAAATGCTGTGTCTGTGTGTGAGGGTATGTGGTTTAAGAACATTACACTAAGGTGAAAAAAGAGGTAAATAAATAAAAACTAAAACAAAGTAATGCATTCTTTATATAATAAAACATCAAAACTGCATATTTATAGGTTAGTCCTATATAAATATCTAAAAGTATAACAAATAGTTGTAGCTTTATTGTTAATAATCTCATTTGTGGGAGACAAAAATAGGGGATATACGACAAATTATTTCTAAAATAAAAACTATATTTATTCATAAATAATATAACCTTATTACATTAAGAATTATAAGTTTAAAAATTAGTTAATACTTAAATTTCCTTGAAACATCAGATAATCATTAAAGGGCATTTTTTGTAGTCATATCCCAACAGCTGGTTTTATTAATTCACTCGTTGCAACCAACTTGCGATGATTATTATCAAAGTTTAAAAAAGAGAAAGCAATAAATTATAATATATTTCTATAAGAAATATACTTCCTGCTGAAGATGTTTTGATGGTCAATTACTTAAAAAGATTAGGGTATGTAGAGAAAAGAAGAACATAACCGGCCATTAGATACCCCATCCCCCCTCCCCCACAGCCTCTCCTGATGAATTACACCAGTACAAACACCAATGATTCACGGTATATGCCTTAGATTGAGTGTACACAAGTTGTAAGGTTTAATAACATATTTGTTAGAAACAAAATCAGCTCAATTCTTTAGACTAAGTCATGATATATGTTTAGAAAATGATGCTTCTAAAATGTATTTAATCAGAATTGTATGGTATATATGGAGCCACCTCGAACAGCAGGGACCATATGAACTCTCCCCCTTCCCCCACCCCGTGTTCTCATTAGCTTGAATTCATAACACAGCATATTATGTTTAGAAAAATTATGTTCGTAAAGTTTATTTAATCAATAATCCACTATGTATATGAACCAACCTCTGACAGCAGGGGCCATATGAACTCTTCTAACCCCCTTACCCCATGTTCACATGAGCTTACACCCATAACACTATTATCTGCATATGAGAGGAATAACATTAGTTTAACCCAGGACCATTTTAAATGATTGAACTAAAAATTATCAACGTCATCAATACGAGAAATAAAATGGAGTATTTCTGAAACGCACAAGAATTCAAATATGTGCAGACGTGACAAGAATGAACAACGCTACCAAAAATCGTGACGTCATTCGCCCTGTACTACGTAGTATAGGGCGAATAACGTCACGCTCTCTGATGCTGCTATGTATGATTAATAAATCCAGCACAAACGTTCTTTCTTCATATTTTCTCCTTAAAATACTGTGACGTTTAATGTTTCTGCGCTGCGTTTATTCTGGCAGCCATGACTTCATTACGAGAAGGTGACTTTCATGTATGATTGAAACGCGTAGTAATCAAACTATTAGCCAATCAGAATGATAGGTGATGCGGTGAGTTGGAGGGTGGGGAATGGGGATGGTTGGTGGTAGTCATTGAATTGTTTCCCAACTCATATTCGGTGATTAACAAAACGATATTCAAGTTTGAATCTTCTTAGCAAACATTTCTTATCTGAATGAGTATAGTGCGATGCCCCACACAGCTCTACCAGAGAGCGTGACGTCATTCGCCCCATATTACGTATAGGCCGAAGGCCGAGAGTCCAAACTCCTATACCTATAGTGTTACGTGATACTATTTTAAGTAATCCACCCATGTTGGTTCCAAGTGAGTGCATTAAAAAATCAAGTATTTGAAGTATAGAAAATAACAAAGAAATGTGTAAATTAGGTTTCTACGCAAATTGTTGGAATCAAAATTTTGCTATCAAGGACTTAATTTTAACGTTACTTTTTGTGCACTTTTACTTCATTAAACAAATATTTTTATGTCATTAATATAACAAATTTGATTTTGACGTTATCCATGGATCAAGTGCGAAATAAAAAACTGACAAACCATGCACACAATGCATGCTGGAGGTACTTTTCGCGATACTGGTACGGCACGGTATCGTATACAATTCCGCCGATGAGTGTATTACTTATTGTTCGTCTGAGCATGACAGATTGAAACGTTAAACTTAAAACATTTTTAAGGAAATACTGCTTAGCCTTTTGATGCCGTCATGCATTACGCCTAGGCCCTAGCCTAGTTGGTGAAGGTCGGCAAACACCGTAGGCCTAATATCAGTAATTAATATTAATTCAACTTTAGCGATGGACCTAGCCACATTACGTTCCCGTTTTGTGATGATTATTGCTGTCGGCCGTTTAATAAAGGCTAGCCAAATGAGTACGTAACCGGACATCTGTGGTCCTTGAGATTTGCAATAACTAAGGGAGATATAGGCCTAGTTTGTAAAGCCTAGTTTAGGGTCGGAATTCTCGGGTAGTATGAAAAAAGGCTGAAGAATTACCAACTTAACCTATTCAAATTCAGACCTAACCGTTAGGCCTACATTCTTGGAAGACCAAATGCAAGTTAAAACTTGACTAACAAGAATTTAGGCTATGACTTGCTTCATATTAACTACCCAGACCAAACTTGATTCGCCAGGTTGTTTTTTGTGTATACTGCCAGAATGTTAAACAAAACTTTGTAAATAATTCATGAGGAAAACTGGAAACCCATATTTGTGAAATTAATATCATTTAAACGTAAGGTGAAGGCAAATGACTATGTAGGCTACACACTAGCTCTATGACACATGCTATCCGTGTTACAGTTGGATTTATTTTGTCAGAAAACGCTATTAACTCTTGATTTCAGTTTATTATGTTCAACCCAATAAATTTGGTAGTTTTGCCATGCTTATCTCAAACCTATAACGCTGCCTGGTGTTGAAGGGGAAAACATGAAATAAACCAATTGTGTGTAAGGTTTAGAAAGTAAAAATTGTAATTAATAATAATACAGGAAATATATATCAATTGACTCAACCAACTGGTACAGGTTACATAAAATGGTGTGTAAATTCAGGTATTTAAAACAAATTGAAACAATTCAACACACATTAAGTCCGCTATTAAATTAAAAGTATTCCAATAAAGTTTCATAACATAAATTTTATGATAGAGTAATTTGGACTTAATTTTGGAGATAACCAATTTACAAAAGAATAAGTGAAAAGCTTTGACATATATTTACTGTAACTGCAATAGTCACCTGTAAAAATGTAACTTTAACAACCGACAATCAACTTACACACACTCCTGGCAGTTTCTTCTGCCATACGTCCTCCACTTATCACTACAGCTTTAGCTGAAATCAGCAAACTTTGTGAAAATGATGCAGATGTAGGTCTGTAGGTATATACTACCAGACTACAATATGTTATTAATTCACAATATGAGTTTTTAAGAAAGAAATAAAAATCTACAAAATGTTACAAGGCTTAGCTCAGTTGACTATAGGCCACACTTGGCAAAAATTGGAATCTAGTATAGTATCAAGCTGTACAGCGTAATACTATGGACCCCCATGGTTGTCAAGGTGTATAAACTAATTACTAGAATCGGTAAATGATCATCTTTGATGACTTGCTCAAAGCAGCGGCGTGGCCAAGGTGTATCAACTAGTATATGATCATCTTTGATGACTTGCTCAGAGCAGCGACGTGGCCAAGGTGTATAAACTAATTACTAGAATCAGTAAATGATCATCTTTGATGACTTGCTCAGAGCAGCGATGTGGCCAAGGTGTATAAACTAATTACTAGAATCAGTAAATGATCATCTTTGATGACTTGCTCAGAGCAGCGACGTGGCCAAGGTGCGTAAACTAATTACTAGAACCAGTAAATGATCATCTTTGATGACTTGCTCAGAGCAGCGACGTGGCTAAGGTGTATAAACTAATTACTAGAATCAGTAAATGATCATCTTTGATGACTTGCTCAGAGCAGCGACGTGGCCAAGGTGTATAAACTAATTACTAGAATCAGTAAATGATCATCTTTGATGACTTGCTCAAAGCAGCGACGTGGCCAAGGTGGATAAACTAGTAAATGATCATCTTTGATGACTTGCTCAGAGCAGCGACGTGGCCAAGGTGTATACACTAATTAGTAGAATCAGTAAATGATCATCTTTGATGACTTGCTCAGAGCAGAGACGTGGCCAAGGTGTATAAACTAATTACTAGATTCAGTAAATGATTATCTTTGATGAGTTGCTCAGAGCAGCGACGTGGCCAAGATGTATAAACTAATTACTAGAACCAGTAAATGATCATCTTTGATGACTTGCTCAGAGCAGCGACGTGGCCAAGGTGCATAAACTAATTACCAGAACCAGTAAATGATCATCTTTGATGACTTGCTCAGAGCAGCGACGTGGCCAAGGTGTAAAAACTAATTACTAGAATCAGTAAATGATCATCTTTGATGACTTGCTCAGAGCGGCGACGTGGCCAAGGTGTATAAACTAATTACTATAATCAGTTAATGATCATCTTTGATAACTTGCTCAGAGCAGCGACGTGGCCAAGGTGCATAAACTAATTACTAGAATAAGTAAATGATCATCTGTGATGACTTGCTTAGAGCAGCGACGTGGCCAAGGTGGACAAACTAATTACTAAAATCAGTAAATGATCATCTTTGATGACTTGCTCAGAGTAGCGATGTGGCCAAGGTGCATAAACTATTTACTAAAACTAGTAAATGATCATCTTTGATGACTTGCTCAGAGCAGCGACGTGGCCAATGTGTATAAACTAATTACTAGAATCAGTAAATGATCATCTTTGATGACTTGCTCAAAGCAGCGACGTGGCCAAGGTGTATACATTAATTACTAGAATCAGTAAATGATCATCTGTGATGACTTGCTCAGAGCAGCGACGTGGCCAAGGTGGATAAACTAGTAAATGCTCATCTTTGATGACTTGCTCAGAGCAGCGACGTGGCCAAGGTGTATACACTAATTAGTAGAATCAGTAAATGATCATCTTTGATGACTTGCTCAGAGCAGAGACGTGGCCAAGGTGTATAAACTAATTACTAAAATCAGTAAATGATTATCTTTGATGAGTTGCTCAGAGCAGCGACGTGGCCAAGGTGTATACACTAATTACTAGAACCAGTAAATGATCATCTTTGATGACTTGCTCAGAGCAGCGACGTGGCCAAGGTGCATAAACTAATTACTAGAACCAGTAAATGATTATCTTTGATAAAATGCTCAGAGCAGCGACGTGGCCAAGGTGCATAAACTAATTACTAGAACCAGTAAATGATCATCTTTGATGACTTGCTCAGAGCAGCGACGTGGCCAAGGTATATAAACTAATTACTAGAATCAGTAAATGATCATATTTGATGACTTGCTCAGAGCGGCGACGTGGCCAAGGTGTATAAACTAATTACTAGAATCAGTTAATGATCATCTTTGATAACTTGCTCAGAGCAGCGACGTGGCCAAGGTGCATAAACTAATTACTAGAATAAGTAAATGATCATCTGTGATGACTTGCTTAGAGCAGCGACGTGGCCAAGGTGGACAAACTAGATACTAGAATCAGTAAATGATCATCTTTGATGACTTGCCCAGAGCAGCGACGTGGCCAAGGTGTATACACTAATTAGTAGAATCAGTAAATTATCATCTTTGATGACTTGCTCAGAGCAGCGACGTGGCCAAGGTGGACAAACTAATTACTAGAATCAGTAAATGATCATCTTTGTTTACTTGCTCAGAGCAGCGACGTGGCCAAGGTGCATAAACTGATTACTAGAATCAGTAAATGATCATCTTTGATGACTTGCTCAGAGCAGCGATGTGGCCAAGGTGCATAAACTATTTACTAAAACTAGTAAATGATCATCTTTGATGACTTGCTCAGAGCAGCGACGTGGCCAAGGTGTATAAACTAATTACTAGAATAAGTAAATGATCATCTGTGATGACTTGCTCAGAGCAGCGACGTGGCCAAGGTGGAAAAACTAATTACTAGAATCAGTAAATGATCATCTATGATGACTTGCTCAGAGCTGCGACGTGGCCAAGGTGTATACACTAATTACTAGAATCAGTAAATGATCATCTTTGATGACTTGCTCAGAGCAGAGACGTGGCCAAGGTGAATAAACTAATTACTAGAATCAGTAAATGATCATCTTTGATGAGTTGCTCAGAGCAGCGACGTGGCCAAGGTGTATAAATTAATTAGTAGAACCAGTAAATGATCATCTGTGATGACTTGCTCAGAGCAGCGACGTGGCCAAGGTGTAGAAACTAATTACTAGAACCAGTAAATGATCATCTTTGATGACATGCTCAGAGCAGCGACGTGGCTAAGGTGTATAAACTAAATACTAGAATCAGTAAATGATCATCTTTGATGACTTGCTCAGAGCAGCGACGTGGCCAAAGTTAGGGTTAGGGTTAGCTTCTTAAAACCATTTATCGCTGTGTTGAAAAGAATGTATTAAGTAATTTATTCTACTGATCCCTCCATTTTAAGATAATGAAACATGATGATTCCAACCTCATTCATATTGACTTCTGATTGGGCCATCTGCAGCACAAATTTGGATTGGTCCAATACTGCGATGGCAAACGTCTAACCCTTTGCAATGTCTAGTCAAGCAGTCCTTTTAAGATCATCTGAAATGAAAGGAATATTTCACAACAGATTAATTATTGTATACACAACAGTTTTCAAAAGAGATGTATGTGTTTGCAACTTGAGAATTTGATCAATTTTCTGGGACATTTTACTTTTTTATTCAACAAGATGAATAATTACATACTTTTTGTGTGTTTTCCTTGGTTATCGCTTCGTTTAAAACAAACTATTCCCTACTTCATTCAACTGCATCCATCCCTGCAATTAAACATTGATCATGATGTTTTCAATGATTTCAATGATGAATGAAAGATGAATTATTAATATTTTTTGGTAAAGCGCCCCTAATTTTGAAAAACCGTTTGCGGCGGCCATTTTTGCATCATGAAATCCGGTCAGAATAAGAATTATATAACAAAAATTCATATTTGAACTCAACGTGTTACAAGAAGTCCGAAAATGTATCATTTTTTCTTCTATGATGATTGTACCAATTTGGGGGCGCGCTGCGCAATAGAACCGGAAGTAGATTTTTTAGCAACTTTTGAAGTGTAGTAAATTGTTTAACAGTATTTCGGTGGCATACAGGTAAGGTTTTGATACGATAACACGCTTATTTTTATTCCTTCATGATTCGTCAAAATTTAAAACAGCGTCCTCTCATGAAAAACAATTTTGGTGGTCAAAAAATTGTAAAATTATTCTTTTTCGCTATATAGGGAGTGTCTTGGCAAAAAATCTGATTTTTTGGAGCAATTTCAAAAGTTGAAAAATATTAAATCACGAGTTTGCGTTGTCATAGCAACCAAAGTGTTCACGTCATGTTTTCTAACTTTTATGTTTTCATGGCGCTCTATCGTATAGCATTATACTATAAAATGAGGTCGCTATGTCAAATGGTTTATTGTCGAGAATTGTTTTATTTATTGTCAGTAGCAAGGGGGCCTACAGAAAATCAAGCTAACTTTCGATAAGAAAATCCGATTTTCACGAATTAAATACCATTGAAACGCTCTCGTTAATATCTATCTACCAGTATTAAATTTGTATCCATGAGATGTTTATTTGAAATTTCTATGAAAACTCTAATTGTCAACTTTTTGTGGCCGGCTCTGTCGCTTGTGTGTGTTTGCTATAGAACACGGTAAGAAATGAGTTAAGTGTTGACTAATTTGTTCCAACATTTTGGCCTACGGAACCGGCGGAACCGGCTAAAATTCCGTTCGTCATGATACCTTCCCACACCACAACCCTAACCCCCTCCCACAAGCTTAACCCCCTCCCCCTCCAATTTTGCGAGTATGACACCCACAAATTAAAATGCATAAAAAATACATGATTTTGTGGCTGGCTCTGTCGCTTGTGTGTGTTTGCTATAGAACACGGTAAGAAATGAGTTGAGTGTTGACTAATTTTGTTCCAATATTTTGGCCGACGGAACCGGCGGAACCGGCTAAAATTCCGTTCGTGACACCCAAAAATTAAAATGCATAAGATACAACATGATTTTGTGGCCGGCTCTCCCGGTTGCGTGTGTTAAAACACGGTAAGAAATGAGTTGAGTGTTGACTAATTTTTGTTCCAATATTTTGGCCGACGGAACCGGCGGAAATTCCGTTCGTCATGATACCTTCCCATCCAAAGTGTTCACGTCATGTTTTCTAACTTTGTATGTTTTGATGGCGCTCTAGCCTATAGCATTATACTTCAAAATGAGGTCACTATGTCAAATGGTTTATTGTCGAGAGTTGTTTTATTTACTGTCAGTAGCAAGGGGGCCTACAGAAAATCAAGCTAACTTTCGATAAGAAAATCCGATTTTCACGTAACAAATACCATTAGAACGCTCTCGTTAATATCTATCTAACGGTATTAAATTTGTCATTAGTTGTTGTGCTCCTTAAAATTTCAAACAGTCAGACCCGACCTGATAAATAAGCAGGTCGGGTCAGACTTTTCTCTTTATTTTCTTCATTCTGAAAACCACAAGTAATTAGAATCAAATTCCCTTATCAATGGCCCCATTGTATTCGTTCTCCTGGCTGAGCAGTTTTTTTAAGTAAGATAAGTGGTCTCATTATTTGCTACAGTAAGTTTGTGGTTATAATTTACTGGAACAACTTTTTAAGGAAAAGGACAAGTCATGTATGCATGAGATGTTTATTTGAAATTTCTATGAAAACTCTAATTGTCAACTTTTTGTGGCCGGCTCTGTCGCTTGTGTGTGTTTGCTATAAAACACGGTAAGAAATGAGTTGAGTGTTGACTAATTTTGTTCCAATATTTTGGCGGACGGAACCGGCGGAAATTCCGTTCGTCATTATACCTTAAATTTGTCAAACTACGTAAAAATCATGGGGGAGGGGGGGGGGGGATTAGAGTGGGGGTATTATGGTGGGAGGATACCTTCCTATCCGTTGTGACTCATCCGTTGTGGATGAATTTCGGAACCTTTTTGAACAAAACAATTTTTTTTTTTTTTTCTGCTTGCTTGAATGATTTCAGTGAAATTTTCTTAGGAAATCAATTTGTTTGTGTGTTTTTGTCAACGGACTACACGTTTCCGATGGTTTTGCGAGTATGACACCCAAAAATTAAAATGCATAAGATACAACATGATTTTGTGGCCGGCTCTCCCGCTTGTGTGTGTTAAAACACGGTAAGAAATGAGTTGAGTGTTGACTAATTTTGTTCCAATATTTTGGCGGACGGAACCGGCGGAAATTCCGTTCGTCATTATACCTTAAATTTGTCAAACTACGTAAAAATCATGGGGGGGATTAGAGTGGGGGTATTATGGTGGGAGGATACCTTCCCATCCGTTGTGACTCATCCGTTGTGGATGAATTTTGGAACGTTTTTGAACAAAACAATTTTTTTTTTTTTTCTGCTTGCTTGAATGATTTCAGTGAAATTTTCTTAGGAAATCAATTTGTTTGTGTGTTTTTGTCAACGGACTACACGTTTCCGATGGTTTTGCGAGTATGACACCCAAAAATTAAAATGCATAAGATACAACATGATTTTGTGGCCGGCTCTCCCGCTTGTGTGTGTTAAAACACGGTAAGAAATAAGTTGAGTGTTGACTAATTTTGTTCCAATATTTTGGCCGACGGAACCGGCGGAACCGGCTAAAATTCCGTTCGTGACACATACAAATTAAAATGCATAAGATACAACATGATCACTTTAATGAGCGACTGTTTGGTGTGTTTTTTGCAAAAATGTTTTGCTTTTTTATATTATTTGTTTGGCAGTTTAGCAAAAAATGTTTTGACGGACCTGTTTGTTATATGTTGGTGAGGTAGCACCTGTGTAGGTGAGTTTGCTTAGTCAGATTCAACTCCTCAAGTACGTCTTCATGGCAATACAATGAAATTTATTGATTAATTGAGATTGTCATGAAATCCGCTATTCCTGGCGGGGATTCAGCGATGGGCTCTTCCCACTTCACTCGCCGCTACTGAGGGAATCCTTGTTAGTTTCTTTTCCTCCGCTTAGTGATATGCTTAAATTCAGCGGGTTATCACGCCCGAGCTGAGGTCCGATGGTTTGGAGACAATAAAGTCTCTCTGAGGCGAAGAGTCTAGGGCGAAACGACAGTCTCCCGTCATTCTCCGGCAGATACCCACATGCCAAACACGTTACACAGGCCACTGGCATAGCCCGTGTGGTTGTAGTATCTACACCACCAGGCGTAAGCTCGTGAGTGGAACGAGTTCGGTACGAGGGATCCCCGGAGGGTTCCGCATCCGAAACGACTCTCGATATGCTTCTAACCTCACGCAGTTTCCGTTAGGAATCGGCGTCATACAGAGGCGATACTCCGGGATGCCCGAAGGCTTATGCCCGAGGGCTTCCCGATATGTGGTTATTGTCGACACTCAGACGGACGTGGCCAGGGTCACGCCAAAGGTGATCCCCGACCGCCATTTGCGTTCAAAATGTCGATGATCAGTGAGTTTTGCAATTCACATTATCTTCTCGCAGCTTGCTGCGTTCTTCATCGACGCACGAGCCGAGTGATCCACCACCGAGAATTGTTCAAAAATGTTCAAACACACTCGCTCCTTCCTAAGGGTTCGTCTCGAGAGACGAACGCCCTGCGGACAGAGTAAGCCTTTTCATGGTTACAGTTTAAAAAGGTTTCGCAAATAAACACGGGAGCGCAGCCTAAAAGGTTGCCTCGCGACCCGACCCTCCGGCATGCTAGCCGGCCTCCCATTGCTGGGCGACTGACTGCTTCCATCTTAAGGCCCGTCGGCAAATCGTCGGACGTACCAACGACCCGCCTCGGCTATCGAGGTACTCCCGCTTGAGATTATTTCATAAGTTCACTATTACAGGTCCCACCACAAAGCAAATAGGCTTACGAGGTCCAATCACAAGCATGTAGGCCTGCGTCCAACAAGCAAGCAAGTAGATACTCTGTAAGGTTTGTGTATCTGTGCAGCAACATGCGCAAGCATGCCAGCAGCAAGCAGACGGGCTCTGTAACGTTTGTGTATCTGTGCAGCAACATGCAAGCATGCTAGCAGGCAGACGGTAATGATCCTTCCGCAGGTTCACCTACGGAAACCTTGTTACGACTTTTACTTCCTCTAAATGATCAAGTTTGGTCGTCTTCTCGTCACGCCGCGGAACCAGCAGAGCCGGTCCCAGGCGGTCGATCTAATGATCTCACTAAACCATTCGATTGGTAGTAGCGACAGGCGGTGTGTACAAAGGGCAGGGACGTAATCAACGCGAGCTGATGACTCGCGCTTACTGGGAATTCCTCGTTCAAGGGACATAATTTCAAGTCCCTATCCCCAGCACGGAGAGGGTTCAGCGGATTACCCTGGGCCTTTCGGTCTAGGAGAAAAGACCCGCTGCTCTCTCCAGTGTAGCGCGCGTGCGGCCCCGGACATCTAAGGGCATCACAGACCTGTTATTGCTCTTTTTCATGTGGCTATGAGCCACTTGTCCCTCTAAGAAGTTCATCCCTTACCGCGTCGGGTAGGGAAACTATTTAGCAAGCCAGAGTCTCGTTCGTTATCGGAATTAACCAGACAAATCGCTCCACCAACTAAGAACGGCCATGCACCACCACCCACAGAATCAAGAAAGAGCTGTCAATCTGTCAATCCTCACTGTGTCCGGGGCCGGGTGAGTTTTCCCGTGTTGAGTCAAATTAAGCCGCAGGCTCCACTCCTGGTGGTGCCCTTCCGTCAATTCCTTTAAGTTTCAGCTTTGCAACCATACTTCCCCGGAACCCAAACACTTTGGTTTCCGGGTGCTGCCCGCCGTGTCATGGGAGGAACTACGGCGGGTTGCAAGTTGGCATCGTTTATGGTTAAGACTAGGGCGGTATCTGATCGCCTTCGAACCCTCAACTTTCGTTCTTGATCAATGAAGACATTCTTGGCAAATGCTTTCGCTTTTGGGCGTCTTGCGGCGATCCAAGAATTTCACCTCTCACACCGCAGTACGAATGCCCCCGTCTGTCCTTTTTGATCATTACCTCGCGTTCCGGAGACCAACGAAATAGAACCGAGGTCCTCTTCCATTATTTCATGCTGAGCTGTTCAGGCGGTTGTGCCTGCTTTGAACACTCCAATTTTCTCAAAGTAAACGTTCCGGCCGCGCACGGCTCTCAGTTAAGAGCACCGCGCGGCTAACCGGTAGACTGGCCGGGACACGAGCAGTACACGCCTTGCGACGGACCGCTCGCCCAAGCCAGAGATCCGACTACGAGCTTTTTAACTGCAGCAGCTTTAATATACGCTACTGGAGCTGGAATCACCGCGGCTGCTGGCACCAGACTTGCCCTCCAGTAGATCCTCGTTAAAGGATTTAAAGTGTACTCATTCCGATTACAGAACCTCGCAAAGAGGCCTGGATCGTTATTTTTCGTCACTACCTCCCCGAATCGGGATTGGGTAATTTGCGTGCCTGCTGCCTTCCTTGGATGTGGTAGCCGTTTCTCAGGCTCCCTCTCCGGAATCGAACCCTGATTCTCCGTCACCCGTTACGACCATGGTAGGCGCATGACCTACCATCGACAGTTGATAAGGCAGACATTTGAAGGAACCATCGCCGGTGAAAGACCGTGCGATCGGGTAAGTTATCTAGAGTTCACCAGCGCAGACCGCGGACGAGCCACGGGCTGGTCTTGTTCCTAATAAAAGCACGCTTTCCGTGAGGTCAGCGCTTGATCGCATGTATTAGCTCTAGAATTACCACAGTTATTCATGTAGGATTGACTCGCTCCATTAAACAACAGCTGATTTAATGAGCCATCTGCAGTTTCACTCCATGAGAGTTTGTACTTAGACATGCATGGCTTAATCTTTGAGACAAGCATATAACTACTGGCAGGATCAACCAGGTAGCCCTTTGAAAGTTAGAACGTGGTACACGGCAAACATGATTGCGTGACGTGTGGGTCACGGACTTTCCTCCTGTGGGCTAAGAGACTCGGGTAACCGAGTTCTTGCGATTTAAAAGAAGTTCTTTCACGAGACGATGCCTCGGAAAATGTATCTTCTTTATCAAAGCCGCATCTGTCTGCGTACAGATATCCTGTGCGCGACTGATGTGCAAAATAATCTCTCGAACCAAATTCGCAACTAAACCCTGTCAAGAGTGGACGAGTGGCGATTGCCGGAACAACCGCGCAACCCGTCATGATAGGCCACGAAATGCAGGCGAAGCTAATCAACGGACGTAATGCCACTGACGCTCGGCTCAAACGTGCGGGCACTGTTTGCCAGGAATAGCGGATTTCATGACAATCTCAATTAATCAATAAATTTCATTGTATTGCCATGAAGACGTACTTGAGGAGTTGAATCTGACTAAGCAAACTCACCTACACAGGTGCTACCTCACCAACATATAACAAACAGGTCCGTCAAAACATTTTTTGCTAAACTGCCAAACAAATAATATAAAAAAACAAAACATTTTTGCAAAAAACACACCAAACAGTCGCTCATTAAAGTGATCATGTTGTATCTTATGCATTTTAATTTGTATGTGTCACGAACGGAATTTTAGCCGGTTCCGCCGGTTCCGTCGGCCAAAATATTGGAACAAAATTAGTCAACACTCAACTCATTTCTTACCGTGTTTTAACACACACAAGCGGGAGAGCCGGCCACAAAATCATGTTGTATCTTATGCATTTTAATTTTTGGGTGTCATACTCATAAAACCATCGGAAACGTGTAGTCCGTTGACAAAAACACACAAACAAATTGATTTCCTAAGAAAATTTCACTGAAATCATTCAAGCAAGCAAAAAAAAAAAAAAAAAAAATTGTTTTGTTCAAAAGGTTCCAAAATTCATCCACAACGGATGAGTCACAACGGATAGGAAGGTATCCTCCCACCATAATACCCCCACTCTAATCCCCCATGATTTTTACGTAGTTTGACAAATTTAAGGTATAATGACGAACGGAATTTCCGCCGGTTCCGTCCGCCAAAATATTGGAACAAAATTAGTCAACACTCAACTCATTTCTTACCGTGTTTTATAGCAAACACACACAAGCGACAGAGCCGGCCACAAAAAGTTGACAATTAGAGTTTTCATAGAAATTTCAAATAAACATCTCATGCATACAAATTTAATACCGTTAGATAGATATTAACGAGAGCGTTCTAATGGTATTTGTTACGTGAAAATCGGATTTTCTTATCGAAAGTTAGCTTGATTTTCTGTAGGCCCCCTTGCTACTGACAGTAAATAAAACAACTCTCGACAATAAACCATTTGACATAGTGACCTCATTTTGAAGTATAATGCTATAGGCTAGAGCGCCATCAAAACATACAAAGTTAGAAAACATGACGTGAACACTTTGGATGGGAAGGTATCATGACGAACGGAATTTCCGCCGGTTCCGTCGGCCAAAATATTGGAACAAAAATTAATCAACACTCAACTCATTTCTTACCGTGTTTTAACACACGCAAGCGGGAGAGCCGGCCACAAAATCATGTTGTATCTTATGCATTTTTATTTTTGGGTGTCCCGAACGGAATTTTAGCCGGTTCCGCCGGTTCCGTCGGCCAAAATATTGGAACAAAATTAGTCAACACTCAACTCATTTCTTACCGTGTTCTATAGCAAAAACACACAAGCGACAGAGCCAGCCACAAAATCATGTATTTTTATGCATTTTAATTTTTGGGTGTCATACTCGCAAAATTGGAGGATGGGGGGGGGGTAAGCTTGTGGGAGGGGGGGGGGTTAGGGTTGTGGTGTGGGAAGGTATCATGACGAACGGAATTTTAGCCGGTTCCGCCGGTTCCGTAGGCCAAAATGTTGGAACAAATTAGTCAACACTTAACTCATTTCTTACCGTGTTCTATAGCAAACACACACAAGCGACAGAGCCGGCCACAAAAAGTTGACAATTAGAGTTTTCATAGAAATTTCAAATAAACATCTCATGGATACAAATCTAATACTGGTAGATAGATATTAACGAGAGCGTTTCAATGGTATTTGATTCGTGAAAATCGGATTTTCTTATCGAAAGTTAGCTTGATTTTCTGTAGGCCCCCTTGCTACTGACAGTAAATAAAACAATTCTCGACAATAAACCATTTGACATAGCGACCTCATTTTATAGTATAATGCTATACGATAGAGCGCCATGAAAACATAAAAGTTAGAAAACATGACGTGAACACTTTGGTTGCTATGACAACGCAAACTCGTGACTTAATATTTTTCAACTTTTGAAATTGCTCCAAAAAATCAGATTTTTTGCCAAGACACTCCCTATATAGCGAAAAAGAATAGTTTTACAATTTTTTGACCACCAAAATTGTTTTTCATGAGAGGACGCTGTTTTAAATTTTGACGAATCATGAAGGAATAAAAATAAGCGTGTTATCGTATCAAAACCTTACCTGTATGCCACCGAAATACTGTTAAACAATTTACTACACTTCAAAAGTTGCTAAAAATCTACTTCCGGTTCTATTGCGCAGCGCGCCCCAAATTGGTACAATCATCATAGAAGAAAAAAATGATACATTTTCGGACTTCTTGTAACACGTTGAGTTCAAATATGAATTTTTGTTATATAATTCTTATTCTGACCGGATTTCATGATGCAAAATGGCCGCCGCAAACGGTTTTTCAAAATTAGGGGCGCTTTACCAAAAAATATTAATAATTCATCTTTCATTCATCATTGAAATCATTGAAAACATCATGATCAATGTTTAATTGCAGGGATGGATGCAATTGAATAAAGTAGGGAATATTTTGTTTTAAACGAAGCGATAACCAAGGAAAACACACAAAAAGTATGTAATTGTTCATCTTGTTTAATAAAAATTTAAAATGGCCCTGAAAAATGATCAAATTCTCAAGTTGCAAATACATCTCTTTTGAAAACTGTTGTGTATACAATAATTAATCTGTTGTGAAATATTCCTTTCATTTCAGATGATCTTAAAAGGACTGCTTGACTAGACATTGCAAAGGGTTAGACGTTTGCCATCGCAGTATTGGACCAATCCAAATTTGTGCTGCAGATGGCCCAATCAGAAGTCAATATGAATGAGGTTGGAATCATCATGTTTCATTATCTTAAAATGGAGGGATCAGTAGAATAAATTACTTAATACTTTCTTTTCAACACAGCGATCAATGGTTTTAAGAAGCTAACCCTAACCCTAACTTTGGCCACGTCGCTGCTCTGAGCAAGTCATCACAGATGATCATTTACTGGTTCTACTAATTAATTTATACACCTTGGCCACGTCGCTGCTCTGAGCAACTCATCAGAGATGATCATTTACTGATTCTAGTAATTAGTTTATTCACCTTGGCCACGTCTCTGCTCTGAGCAAGTCATCAAAGATGATCATTTACTGATTCTAGTAATTAGTGTATACACCTTGGCCACATCGCAGCTCTGGGCAAGTCATCATAGATGATTCTAGTAATTAGTTTTTCCACCTTGGCCACGTCGCTGCTCTGAGCAAGTCATCACAGATGATCATTTACTTATTCTAGTAATTAGTTTATACACCTTGGCCACGTCGCTGCTCTGAGCAAGTCATCAAAGATGATCATTTACTAGTTTTAGTAAATAGTTTATGCACCTTGGCCACATCGCTGCTCTGAGCAAGTCATCAAAGATGATCATTTACTGATTCTAGTAATCAGTTTATGCACCTTGGCCACGTCGCTGCTCTGAGCAAGTAAACAAAGATGATCATTTACTGATTCTAGTAATTAGTTTGTCCACCTTGGCCACGTCGCTGCTCTGAGCAAGTCATCAAAGATGATAATTTACTGATTCTACTAATTAGTGTATACACCTTGGCCACGTCGCTGCTCTGGGCAAGTCATCAAAGATGATCATTTACTGATTCTAGTAATTAGTTTGTCCACCTTGGCCACGTCGCTGCTCTAAGCAAGTCATCACAGATGATCATTTACTTATTCTAGTAATTAGTTTATGCACCTTGGCCACGTCGCCGCTCTGAGCAAGTCATCAAAGATGATCATTTACTGATTCTAGTAATTAGTTTATATACCTTGGCCACGTCGCTGCTCTGAGCAAGTCATCAAAGATGATCATTTACTGGTTCTAGTAATTAGTTTATGCACCTTGGCCACGTCGCTGCTCTGAGCATTTTATCAAAGATAATCATTTACTGGTTCTAGTAATTAGTTTATGCACCTTGGCCACGTCGCTGCTCTGCGCAAGTCATCAAAGATGATCATTTACTGGTTCTAGTAATTAGTGTATACACCTTGGCCACGTCGCTGCTCTGAGCAACTCATCAAAGATAATCATTTACTGATTTTAGTAATTAGTTTATACACCTTGGCCACGTCTCTGCACTGAGCAAGTCATCAAAGATGATCATTTACTGATTTTACTAATTAGTGTATACACCTTGGCCACGTCGCTGCTCTGAGCAAGTCATCAAAGATGAGCATTTACTAGTTTATCCACCTTGGCCACGTCGCTGCTCTGAGCAAGTCATCACAGATGATCATTTACTGATTCTAGTAATTAATGTATACACCTTGGCCACATCGCTGCTTTGAGCAAGTCATCAAAGATGATCATTTACTGATGCTAGTAATTAGTTTATACACATTGGCCACGTCGCTGCTCTGAGCAAGTCATCAAAGATGATCATTTACTAGTTTTAGTAAATAGTTTATGCACCTTGGCCA
>JAIGNY010001168.1:2242500-2348224 GCA_020152595.1 Chiridota heheva | reverse complement strand
GAAGTTTTCCTTCAATTTAACCAAACTTTCCGATGTATCTTCAATTTTTAATTTCAATATTAACTAACCTCATTCGAGAGATGAACTCCTCTGAGGGCAGTGCCCTCCCCTGCTTCCTATGCCTCTGTACCTCCCCACTCCACCAGTTGTGCAAGTGTTCCATCATGATGATGACAAAACTGCCTATAAAAACTCGTTATTAAACCTCATCTGTGGTTTATTTGCCCCTGATATTTTACCCTGCGATCTTTATCTGACTATACATTTGAGTATGATTTTAATTCAAATATACACAAACAAAAATACACCTTACCTGCACAATGAAAATACTCAAGGCTCAGATGAAAAGTATAACAATCCCTGCATATACTGACAATAATCACAGACTAAAAGTCACCTCACGTTGGCAAAAATGTAGGTGATAAAACTAACAACTATAATCCAATACACAAACTATATGCCATGTTGTGAATCAAGTTACCAGCACTATTAACAAATCACATACCAAAATCTATAGTTCATTTACTTAGTACGTGTCTCATTGCTGTTGTGTTGCGGTCTATTTGCATGAAATTAGCATAACATAAAACAGCAATATCACTGTTGTCTTTCTAATTAAAGATTTATTGCATCCATGCATGGAGCTATTTACATCTCCATATTGCAACAAAGGATCATTAGGGATTCATTAGGGCAGATGAGGGACTTTAATTGCCATTGGGGACATGTACTATTAGTTCATCATGCATTGTTTTGGTTATGCATTATGAGAAATTGACTTGTTAGGCAGATTAATAAAACTAGATGGACAGAGTATGCACCAGAAAGAGCTTTCAATTCTGAAGTCTAAATTCCATCAAAAGCTTCTGTAGTGTCGGAGTAATCAGAGAGGTAGCAAGATTTCAACAAGTGTGTGGAAGGGAGGGGGGGGGGGGGCACAACTTTGGATGGGTACTCAAGGTACAATATGAATTTCAATTAGAAAGGGCGCTAATCGGTCCTAGACCCCCTCCCATATTCAAACTCAGCCCACTTCCGAGAGAATGTTTTGAAAAGCAATTTAAAAAAATATGAAGGTACTAACACATTTTGTGCAAATTTACGAGTATTCTAAGGGACCGTGCTCCAGGTACACAGGGATCTGGCCTAATTCTCTAACATTTAGATAATAGAGTCATTTTGCATAAATTCCTGCCTCAGTAATCAATCCATGGCTATTTTTAATATTTTCAAAAGGAAATTTCCAAAAGGTTTACTTTTTATTTTCAAGAGGGGCACTGTTATTTGCAAAAGAGGCACTTTTTACTTGTAAGCTGGGACACTTTTAACTTGCAAGAGGGGCACTTTTGCCATTTTTTGGAAAGTTCCTACTGCTCTACAAGTCATGACTT
The DNA here is from genome assembly GCA_020152595.1 of Chiridota heheva. Taxonomy (NCBI): domain Eukaryota; kingdom Metazoa; phylum Echinodermata; class Holothuroidea; order Apodida; family Chiridotidae; genus Chiridota; species Chiridota heheva. Next base: position 2,346,833 of record JAIGNY010001168.1, on the reverse strand, counting down.
ATCAAAGTTTGAATATAAAGGCAAACGTTGTAATGTATATGAAAGAGAGGACAGCTACTAGCTGTAGCTCACAAATCTTAATGTAATTCTTTAAATTTCTGATTGAGGGTATTTACTACAGAGACTGCTCCCATTCATTATGGTGGAGGATTGAAAAGATTCATACATTTTCTTGTTCTGCTTATGGAGTGCACTATAAACTTGAATTAAGTTCTGGGTAGAATATGGTATGAATGATACACACAAAGCAGCAAATTATGCGAAGTCACCAAATGAGTTAAAGTATCATGTTTTGATAATTTGATGAAAATGACGTAATTCTGATGATACTGCTACCAAAGCAATCAATTCTATCATTCCTTCTTACTTTCAAAATGAAACTTTTTGATATCCTATCATTTCAAGGATAAAATCTGATCATCAAAACTTTTCTTTTTTATCATGAATGTAAGAAAACTGCATATAAATCACCTTTCACAAATTGGAAAAATTTAAAGTCTAGATATGAAAACAGAGACTTTTTGAAAAGCTACATGTTTAATGTCAATCTAGTTACACACATTCTCCCCTATTATTTTATAATTCTTTAACCTTCTACAATGTAAACCACTGTTTAACACATAGTAAAACATCTGTTTTTTCCCTATTACTTTATAATTCCCTTAACATTCAGAGATATCACCTTAGTGAGTGTATTATGTTACAAATGAGCTGCATGATTCCCCCATGGAAAATCCCTAATAAAAGAGAGGAATAAGAAATACAGTTTTCATCTTTTTTAAGCTAGAGTACATTTTAAAGGCAATTTTAAACACATGACACCCCCTCCCTCTCCCCACTAATATTCTATAAATCTTTTAACATTCTAAAATATAAATTCTGTGTTTAATTAAAAATATCTTTCTTTTCCCTAATTATTATTCTATCATTCCATTTACACTATGAGATATGCACCTTAGGGCAATTATTCTATCACAAGTAAGCTGCAATCCCCCATGGAAAGCCTATTAAAAGAAAGAAAGAAATAAGAAATACAATGTTCATTTTTTTAAAGGTACAGTAATTGCTTAAAGTCAATTTTTAACACATTAAACACCCCCAACCCCTTTATTCTATAATTCTTTTAACCTTCTAAAATTAAAATCAAGTGTTTAATTAAAATATCTCTCTTTCCCTGTTGTTTTAAAATTCCTTTAACTCTCTGAAATATCACCTTAGTGAATGTATTATGTTACAAATGAGTTGCATTCCCCATGGAAAACCTATAATAAGAGACAGAAATAAGAAGTACAATTTTTTCTAAGCTACAGTACATGTTCAAAGTCAATTTTAAATACATGAAACGTCCCCTCAGGGCCTATTAGGTCTTTTAACCTTCTGAAATTACGTGTTTAATTAAAATACATGTATCTTTCTTTCCCTACTGTTTTATAATAACATTCTGAGATATCACCTTAGTAAATTTATACATGTTACAAATGAGCTGCATTCCCTACACTGTAATTCCACTGTTTAAATGAAGTGCTGTTTAAGAGTGGTTGTGTACGTATTTTTATCAGCACTGTGTAATTATTATCAAGTTGCTTAAAATATGGGTTGTGAAAAATGTAATTGTTCGTTGTAAATCAACAATGAATACAAATTGCCGCCAATTCGGTACTTTAAGCAACTGTTATGTACAAAAATTGAACACGTGGGTTTAAAAGACCAATCAATGATCAGTAAACTAGATCATGCATTATGTGTGCATTACATCTGTATATATATATATATATATATATGCCCAGTACTTGAATGCTGACTTATAAAATGGAGAATAGACTACAGGAGTGTGGTCTGGATCAGCAGTTCAATAACAATTTCAGGGGTAAGTGGACAATATTTTAATCCCTTCGGCTATTAGATATGATTTTTATAATAAATTGGATGTGATTTAAATCACCCATGAGGTTAAAATGAACCTGCAATCATCTGATTTGCACTGCAGAGATGCATGTAGTGCCTAGCATTAGGCCTATAAGGCTATAGTATGCACATAGGCCTAGTCAGATTTGCTAAGATTAATATCCCAGGTTCATGTTAACCTCACAGGTGACTGAAATCACATCCAGTTTATTATATAAGTCACATTTGATAACCGAAGTGATTAAAATATTGTCTACTTACCCCTGAAATTAATAATAAACTGCTGACCCAGAGTTTTTAAGCACATTGATCTCTCAGTGCTTAGCATACCTCATCTCCATCTTGATCTGAGGAAAGTCCCCCTTCCCCCTCCTCCCACTATGAAAAATAATGAAGTCACCACTGTTGTGAACAAATAATAAAAGTAGGTTAATAATAATAATAATAGGAACATCATTAGCGCTTAATCCACACTGTGGAGTATGCTCAAAGAGCTCAATAATAAAAATGATAGGGTTATGTAAATAAACAATTAAATCAAATTATAATAAAAATCAATAATACTTCTTAAACAGATATGTTTTGAGCTGAGATTTAAACATATTTAAAAATGTAATGTGACTCTTTCATGGATTTCGGAATATCATTCCATTTTCTGGCGGCTGCCACTGTGACCAAAACCTGTAACCAAAAGATTTTAATCTCCACTTTGGTATATCCAGCAATTGCTTGTCACTAGACCTGAGACACCTTTTTGGCTGACATATGGACAGAAGCTCACAGAGGTATTCTGGTGCTGATCTGTCTATACACTGGTAGGCTAAACACAATATTTTACACTCGATTCTAGCTTCAACTGGTAGCCAGTGCAAAAGCTTTAACGAGGCTGTAATACTGTCACGTTTTGATGTTTTAGTGACAATACGTGCAGCTTTGTTTTGTATCCTCTGCAATCGTTTGATGTTCTCATGTGACGCACCTACAAGCAGACTGTTGCAATAATCAGGACGTGACAGGATTAATGACCTTGCCAATGCTGAAGCTGTCTCTTGAGTCAGAAAGGTTGTGTAAACAACAAACGTGAACACATGTTGTGCAAAATATGGTTAAATTGATTTTTAAACAGCTATTGTGTATAAAAAGTACACAACTGCGGTTTTGAAACTTACACAACACTGGTTGTGTAGTTGTGTAAAATTTGTACAGTTGTTTAAAGTAATATTCCCATGGATTTTCATTTTTTCATATATGAGAGAGAATAATTTTAGAAACAAAGTGGTGAAAAAACTATGTTAATATCTTATTCCATTTAGAAGTTACAAAATGTTACAGTATTTTTTAATTTGGATTATTGGCAACATCTGTGATGTCATAGAGACAATTTCAACAAAATGTTTTTTGTATTTCTTTTAATATGATTTAGATTTGTTTTCTTATTGTAAATGTGATGTACACCAAGAAAAAAACAAAATGTTTTCTTGTAAATTATACATTCCACCCTATCTCTATAATGAACCAAAAATGCTGTTCGATAATGGAAAAAAAGTGTGATTAAATTGATAAAGAACTGTGCTGGAATTGCCTTGATGACATCACCAAGTTGAAGAACATATGCTGTACGAGGTGTTTTAAGAACATTTTCCTACTCTTTAAATTGTTATAACTTCTAAATGGAATAAGATATTCACATAGTTTTTCACCACTTTTTTTTTTTTTCTTCTACAATTGTTCCTATTATATATGAAGAAATGAAAACTATGGTAATATTCCTTTCAAAATTTGACACAACTGAAATAAGAGTGTATGGAAAATCCCTAATAACAGAGAGAAATAAAAATACAATTTTCAATTAAAAAAAAAACTGCAGTACATGTTCCAGGTTAATTATGATTTTAAACACATGACCCCCCCTTCCTTTCCTCAGGCCTATAAATCTAAAATTCATTTAACCTTCTACAATATAAATTCAGTGTTAATTACAATATCTCTCTTTTTTCCTATTATTCTATCGTTTTTTTTTACATTCTGAGATATGCAACTTAGTGCAAAAATTCTATGTCACAAGTAAGCTGCATTCCCCAATGGAAAGCCCTAATAAAAGAAAGAAATAAGAAATACAATTTTCAGGAATCTTGATCTCTTTCTTGAATTATTCCGTTTCTTGAATACTCGATACTAGAAATCTGTTCCCAGGAGAGTGGTGTGGTTTCATTTGGGAATTCTTGAGAACAAAATTGATTATATTAGGACAAAAAGAAGCTTCCAATGCTTTTAGCAAATTTAAAGAGGGCTTTTGAGTTTAATACGTAATACAATAGACAATCTTCTAGCAGATCTGATGAAGATATGTTTAACATACAGTTTCTCAGTAGAGGTATAACAGCAAAATTTGTGATCACTACATATGCACATATCTTAAAGAGCTAAATGCTATGCAAAATGTGTTTAAATTATATCAGCTGTTTCAAAAGAAGCGAATAAAGGAGTTTAAAGGACTAACTTCATTAATGTGCTCATGATATGAAAGAGGAGAATAAAATAAAACAAAATGGTCAGGAAAATGTTCAAAATTCTAGTGTTTTGCATCATTTATGAGATGATGTGCCATTACCAACCATTGGATACGCCTGGAGAGGTAACCATACTAAAAAGAGGGTTTAGGAAACTAAACTGTGAGAGCACCCGAAAACTTTGGTAAATTGAAAAAATTCTAAGAACTTCAAAGTAGAGTTGCTAAGAAAGTGATGTCAAGCTTAAACATCTGTTTTGTTGAACTGAAGGTTCTATTTTGTGGAATGTTTAGCTATGATTTAAATCTTTGGATTGGGCCTTAGTGCCTCCGCTTTAGTTGATGGTTGGCTCTCGAAATCAGCTACTTGGGAAAATTTCCTGGGTTGGTGAATCGTTAAATTGTACACTTTGTTGGCTCTGTGATGCACAATTAGTCAAAGAGACAGATTTGAAAAATTAAACAAATTGAAGTGTAGGCTGAAAAAGGGGTGGGGCGTTGCATAGATTGTAAATTACCATGGCAAGCAATTTCCAGCCTTCAATTTCAACTGTCAGCATGTACCGACTGGAAGTACGAAGTAAGTGCACAAAAGCAATTAATACCACCCGTACGGAATTGTTAGGCTGACATGGAGCCAACTAAGCCCCGACATTGAGGCCGACATTAAAATTTGGGGCTGACATACAAATTGTATTCAATGTTGTGGAGACAACATGAGCACGACAAAGAAGTTGGGGCCGACATGAGCACAACATGAGCACAACATTTTTATACTATTTTTTCATTCTAAAGCTAACTAGGCATTTTATACTATTTTTTATTCTAAAGCTAACTAGGCATGACATGAGCACAACATTTTAAACTATTTTTCCTTCTAAAGCTAACATGGGCACGACATGAGCACAACATTTTATACTATTTTTCCTTCTAAAGCTAACATGGGCACGACATGAGCTCAACATTTTATACTATTCTTCCTTCTAAAGCTAACATGGGCACGACATGAGCACAACATTTTATACTATTTTTCCTTCTAAAGCTAACATGGGCACGACATGAGCACAACATTTTATAGTATTTTTCTTTCTAAAGCTAACATGGGCACGACATGACCACAACATTTTATAGTATTTTTCTTCTTAAGCTAACATGAGCACGACATGAGCACAGCATTTTTAACTTAATCTTTTTACCTGACAGAACATCAGCATGACAGCCAAGAAGGCCAACACAGGCATGACATTGTGACTGACTTTTTTCTGAGGCCGACATGGACAGCATTTTGTCTTTGTTTTTCTTCTTTGAAGGCCGACATGGACATGACATTTCACCTTTTGTCTTTTTTCTAAGGCTGACATGGACACAGCATTTAGACTTAGTATTTTCCTCTGAGTACCACATTCTACGTAGGAGCTGATATGCGCATGAAATTCAGACTCATAAATTTTGTTCTACATTAAAAGTAAATTAAGAATGAATTTTTAACTTATGATTTCAATGATGTATTTCTTTGTATAAGAAAAGTAAATTTCACGGAGGTCTTAGCAGTCTAACTTGTTAAGTCAGCAACAAGTAAATTAAACATAGCCAAATAAGAATCTTAAATGAATGCTAAAACAACAAAGAATAAAGAATAAGATTTGTCTTCAAGGAAAGTAGTTATAATCAGTAGCACAATGATAATCAAAATTTTACATGCACATCACACAAAAGTTGCAAAAGTTACAATCATCATACTTTTCAAAACATAAGTAGAACTATATACTGAATAAGGCAGCCTCATTCCTACTGACTAGAAAATAATTTAGTTATCCTTCACCAACATAAAGTTTCACCAAGAAACTGCATGCCTCCTCAGAGGAGGATACATAATACTCAGCTCATGTACAGTACTACAAAGCAAAGTTTTCTCTTCTTCCCCCGCACTGTCATTTTGCAATAAACACTTATGCATGAATTAGCCTAGTAGCTGGAAACACATTCTGGACCAAAATGGTAGGTTTTTGTCAACAAATGAACATTTTCCAACACGTCATAACAGAAAACGTGACTACTTGTTCATTTGATATAAGTGCCTTTTAAAATCAAACACTTGAAATAGCACCAAAGGGGAATTAAAGAAATTGTGGAAGTATACAAACTTCTCATCATCCCACACCACCCACCAACTATCAACTCAAAATCAATTAGTTTTCCCATAAAAAGAGATGCAAACTTTTCTTTTTAATAATTTATTTGACTTTTAGGTACATGACCCAAGTTATGGGGGACAAACCTCTCATCACCCTCCACAATCCAACCAAATATCAACCCAAGATCAATAACGATTTTCCCAGAAAAAGAGATGCAAAATTCAACATACAGCTACAGTAGCTGACATGATGTAGGCTAGTATAGGCCGTTGGAATTATTTGAACTTTTTTGCAACTTACTAGTCAGGCAGTTGAACTTGGTGCGTTGAGAATGTTGTTAAAATAGGTATGTATATTAAGCCTTTTCTTTTGCTTAAATTTATAATTTTTCAAGAGGAAGTTGATGTTTAATTGGTAGGATAGCCTACTGGGAATTTTCCCACCATACAGATTGCTTGAAGGCTGTTTCATGACAATGAACAGAGAGGAAATAAGACATAGGCAACCTCAATGGGGAAATGGGCAGGTTTCCTCCTTAAGATAATCCTGGTGGTATTTACCACTTGCAAAGGTGAGCCATTTAATAAAAAGACATAGCTTCTTTTAAGAGGATTATTTCAGTGGTCAAAGCAATTGGTTCATCTTTATAAGGAGTTAATGTTGAAGAGGACTTCAACAGAAACAAAATATAGAATAAACTTGGATTCAAAATTCCTAATCTACTAAGGAGATATAAAGTTTAGTATAATTTGAACTGAAGTTGTGAAGTTTTGATGTCACATCATCAAATTCCTGTCTAAAAATGAAGCTTGTCACAAGCTTGCTGCAAGCTAGTTTTTCTGTATTGTAAGAGTTATGTTTTCTCTGCAGGAAGATATCCAGGAATTCAGACAATTTAAAGGAATCAGGGAAGAACAATGTTAAATTTCATTTGTGCATTTTTCCTTGTAATTTTTTCTAGACATTTGTCCTTGTTAGCACAGAGTTTAATGCTGGTTGTCTTTGTGTGTGCATCTTGAGGTCGGAAATTTAGAAGCTCACTGTCTGTAAGAACCGTGTATTTAATAAATGTTATCTTTATTTCAGGAGGAACTCGAGTAGAACATCAGCAATACAGGCCATCCAAAAATTAAGAAGCCTGTTGTTTTCATCAGAGGATGTAAAAATCAGCAATGTCCTGGGCAAACACACATTTAAACAAGAATGTTGAAATGCAAAGACCCGCTTTTGACACAAAGAAAATGGAATTGCTGGAAATTAAGTGCATGCCGGCCTAAAGGTTTCTGAATAATGACTAGAATTGTAGCTTATAAGAAGATTATGAAGATTATAAGTATGAACACTTAACTTTTTTAACCTTTTACTGTACCTCAGTATATATATTCTGTGTGCTTTTATTAATGAAGAACCAATTAATTAACTGATCTCCACAATCTGAAGGGTATACTGCCTACAATAATACATCCATAAATAAAATTGTCCTTTTCCCAAATCCTTTCTGTCAATCTTTCTTGAATATTCTTTAATACAAGACAGTTGTAAAACCAAACCCAGGCTCATAACAAGTTGATGAAAAATAATGAGAAGATCATGTGATTGTAAGCATTTTCAATTTTCCTTTAGAAACATTCCTTGGGCTTATTATAGCCTTCACTTATTGCCATGTCATATTCAAAGTTAACATTCCTTGGGCTTATTCTAGCCTTCACTTATTGCCATGTCATACTCAAAGGTAACATTCCTTGGGCTTATTCTAACCTTCATTTATTGCCATGTCATATTTAAAGGTTAATTTTCCTTGGGCTTATTTCTAGCCTTCATTTATTGCCATGTCATATTCAAGGTAACATTCCTTGGGCTTATTCTAGCCTTCACTTATTGCCATGTCATATTCAAAGGTTACATTCCTTGGGCTAGCCTTCATTTATTCTATATTTAAAAGCCATTCACTTATTGCCACTGTTGTATGTCATAAAAGGTAAGATTCCTTGAGTTTATTCTAGCCTTCACTTATTGCCATGTCATATTCAAAGGTAACATTCCTTGGGCTTATTCTAGCCTTCTCTTATTGCCATGTCATATTCAAAGGTAACATTCCTTAAGCTTATTCTAGCCTTCACTTATTGCCATGTCATATTCAAAGGTAACATTCCTTGGGCTTATTCTAGCCTTTACTTATTGCCATGTCATATTCAAAGGTAACATTCCTTGGGCTTATTCTAGCCTTCACTTATTGCCATGTCATATTCAAAGGTAACATTCCTTGGGCTTATTCTAGCCTTCACTTATTGCCATGTCATATTCAAAGGTAACATTTCTTGGGCTTATTCTAGCCTTCACTTATTGCCATGTCATATTCAAAGGTAACAAACCTTAGGCTAATTCTAGCCTTTACTTAGCGCCATGTCATATTCAAAGGTAACATTCCTTGGGCACATTCCTTGGGCTTATTCTAGCCTTTACTTATTGCCATGTCATATTCAAAGGTAACATTCCTTGGGCTTATTCTAGCCTTCACTTATTGCCATGTCATATTCAAAGGTAACATTCCTTGGCTTATTCTAGCCCTCATTTATTGCCATGTCATATTTAAAGGTAACATTCCTTGGGTTTATTCTAGCCTTCACTTAGTGTCATGTCATATTCAAAGGTATTGAGTCCCAACAGGAATTCAGCAATGTCCTGATATTATTATAAAAATATCATAAAATTATTATAAAAAATTGCAAAAATAAACAATTCCTGAAAATGACAGGAATTTCAGATAAATTAAAGCAAATTTCCTGAAAATTGAAACAAATTTCCCAAAAATTGAAACAAATTTTCTTAAAATTGATGACAATTTTCCCAAAATATAGACAATTTCAAAAATCAAGGATTTCACGAAAATTGAAGAAAATTTCCAGAGAATTTATGCAAATTTCCCCAAAATTAAGAAAATTTCCCCGAAATATGAAGCCAACTTCAGAAAAAATGCATACGTATGTATCCCCATTCCATTCCTTAAAAGACACTGCCCCCTCCCAACACACATAAAAACAAATAAAAATATAAAGCAAAGGGTATCTGAAGAGTATCAAGTGCCCCTCTTAAAATGTTTGTACCCCATTTGAGAAATGGCATGAGTATCAGCTTCGAAGTTGGACCTTTTGGTGGGTTTGCATAAAGCAATGACAAGCTCAGCAAATCAAACAACACCTACCTACTACAATGCACGTCCTGAGATCCATGTTTATTACAGTCACATGGCTGGCAGGCATCTTCATTACTTGATCTGAAAAACCAACTTGGCAGATGGAACAAGTACTCCTGTATAACCAACTTTGCAGTCACATGTTTTGGAAACACAAACAGAGGGATTCCGCGTCCCCCTGAAGATCACAAAGACAATCTGTAACAGAAAAAAAACGAGCGAAAGACACTCAGTATTCAGTAAAAGTATGCAGTTCTGTCAACTTAACAATATTTTGTCTACATTAATTAATCTTACACTTTTTTCTTGATAAAGAGGAAAGAGCTACACTACAAATAAAACAAAGAATAAAAGAGACTTCAGATCGCCCCTCCCTAATTTATGTTATCCATTAAAACCCTAACTGTAAGGTGCACCAATACTGTACATCCCCAAAATTCACATCTGCCTTAAAGCTGACAATTAGTTCATTGACATTCTATGAAACTTCTGCAGCAATGCAACCTTTCCAAATGTTTTTTTTTTTCTTTCAATTTACAAAAAATAAAATGGCAAAAACAAGTTTAAACATTCATTGATAAAAAAACCCATAAAACTTGACTTTTTCCCTATCTAAGCCACAAGGCTTGCAGCATGAATTAAATTCTCACAATTAACTGCATGGTGAGACATAAATGTCCATCACGTAAACACCCAGAGCAAATAAAAAAAAAAAAATCATCAGGAACATTTTTTTAGAACTGACATTTTTTACAGTTCCTCCAACTTCCTACACATTCCATGTCCCTTGCACCTCCCCATTTCAAACCAGTCCGGGAGCCCCTATGTTATCCATTAAAACCCTAAATCTAAGGTGCATCAACAGTTCCCCAAAATTCACTTCTGCCTTAACTACTCGCTGACAAGTTCATTGACTTTCAAATTCAAATAAAAAATCTGCAGAAACACAACTCCTTCTCAATTAAGTGTTTTATCTCTTTTTCCAATTTACAAAAAAAAAATTGAAATGGCAGAAACAAGAACATTCATTGATAAAAAAACATAAAACTGTGTTTTTTCCCTCTCTAAACAAGTGCCTTGCAGCATGAATGAAATTATCTTACAACTGCATGGAGACATAAATGTCCATCGTATAAACACAATCAACTTGATTGCTCGTCTCACCCCAAGCAAATGAAAAAATCATCATCAGCAATTTTCTGGAACTGACCCTTTTGCATATCAACTCAATTCTTAATCATCTCATCATCATCCGCGGAATGAAAACAGTTAACAGGTCATTCACCTACTGTATGTCTTCATAATACACAGTTATATGCACTTAAAATGTTGTTAATATGCGAAATGAGAAAAACGAGAAACTGGCTCATATGTGTGCGAACACTTCAGGGAGTTTACAAAAACTGGAGCATTATTTATTTTGTAAGGAATGTATCTATCATAAATGAAATTCTTCAACCAGAATATCAATAATGGTGAAGCTCAAATAAATTTTGATGTGGCGTATACATGTCAGTGGTAGGTGGTGCTTATTTTAGTCGATGAAACAGGTTTTCTTATTTTAATCCTCTTTATCAGGTCACAAGTTTACATGTAGCAGCATGTTGATTCTCAGATAAGTGTGGGTGCTACCAGGCATGGATTTGAGGGTAGGGTGGGACAAAGGCAGCAGCCTAACAGTGAGGCATTATTTCACACCACAATGAGAAATGTTAAATTTTGCCCTTTTCTGCAGGCAAATATTTTCTAAAATCAATACACATACAGTATATGAAATCAATGAGGTTTGATTTTTCAATATAGCAATATACTAAAAATGATAAATAAAATGAGCGTTTATTCAATCCTAAAGCGTTTATCCAATCCTAAAGCGTTTATCAATCCTAAGCGTTTATCCAATCCGAAGCGTTTATCCAATCTAAGCGTTTATCCAATCCTAGCGTTTATCCAATCCTAAGCGTTTATCCAATCCTAAGCGTTTATCCAATTATCCAATCCTAAGCGCTTATCCAATCCTAAGCGTTTATCCAATCCTAAGCGCTTTATCCAATCCTAAAGCGTTTATCCAATCTAGGCGTTTATCCAATCCTAAGCGTTTATCCAATCCTAAGCGTTTATCCAATCCTAAGCTTTTATCCAATCCTCAGCGTTTATCCAATCCTAAGCGTTTATCAATCCTAAGTGTTTATTCGACATTTTGCTGTATTGTCATGTTTGCCTTATGATCCATGGATGCAATAGCACTTTGTGTTAATATCGTAGCTTTAACAACTTTTGCTTTCCAAATCTCACCAAAATGACTCCAAAAATTGGTTTTTAAACCGCGCAATCTATATAAATTTAGCACATATAGTAACATTGACTCAGAATGGCCACCGAACATCTCTGAAGGATAAATAACACTGCTTTCTAGGACAATTGGGCAATTATATCCCGTTTGGGACTTTGGGATTTGTCCCAATGTATGGCCTAATAACTTGTATTTAAAAACTAAAAGTTATAATAAAATTTTAGTGATGAGTTTGTCTCATAATAGCGACGAGCTCATCTTTTAAAAGTGACGAGCTCATCTTATAATAGTGAGCGAGCTCATCTTATAATAGTGACGAACTCGTCTCCTAATAGTGACGAGCTAATCTCATAATAGTGACATAATAGTGACGAGCTCGTCTCATAATAGTGACGAGCTCGTCTCATAATAGTGACGAGCTCGTCTCATAATAGTGACGAGCTCCTCTCATAATAGTGACGAGCTCGTCTCATAATAGTGACGAGCTCGTCTCATAATAGTGACGAGCTCCTCTCATAATAGTGACGAGCTCCTCTCATAATAGTGACGAGCTCCTCTTATAATAGTGATGAGCTCGTCTCATAATAGTGACGAGCCCTCATAATAGTGATTCATAGTGAGCTCGCCTCATAATAGTGACTTAATCATGGCTCATTTTGAGCTCGTTCGTAAACGGTCCAATCACATCTTCGCCAAAAGGACGAGCTCGTCAATTGAAGAACTTCCCATGATACAAGCTCGTTTCATGGCGAGCTCGTTTTATGACAAGCTCGTCAAATAGCACGTCATGAAACAAACTCGCGGCAAGCCTAATGCCAAGCTCGTAAACGTTCCAATCAAGTCCTCGTCACGAGCTCGCCAGAAACAAGCTCACCATGACCTTCAATTTCTATAAGGGCAGACAATGAATTCCCAAAACAGAAGCAGCACCACCGTGATGAGAGGGTAACAGCCATACTAGCCCGGAAGAGAGGGGTCCTGTATGTTAAGAAAATAATGACACAAGCATGGTATAAAAGTACCCCTTGAAAGTAATTTTTCCCTTCAAATCATTACTAGTGAACCTTATTTAGGGCCTACTTTTCATCTTGTCCTTCAGGCCCCCAAATATCATGCAGGTCAGCTCACCAGTGGGCCTATATACATATGTAAGAAAGGCTTGCAATGAGATACCAACCAATGCAGATATTTAATTTTACGGGAACCCTCAACTTAATTTGAGAGCATAGGGCAGTATATGGCATACAACTGAATGGAGGATTCTCCATCCCCTACACCCCAACTGAAATTATAAAAACTGGAATATCAATGTTGTAGTAACTCAACATATTTTGTGGGTGGTTAAGTCTTGTTTTTTTTGTGGGTTGTTAATTCGTGTAGACTGGGGTGGTTAGGAAATAAATACATGTTTGATGTTTATGTAGGGGGAAATACATGTTTGATGTTTATTTTGGGGGAAATGCAAGAGGGACCTTTAATATCGTTGTGATGCTAGAACCTAAATGATGTAGTAGCTCAATATATGTTTTGGGGCTGGGTATAAGATGGGTATTGTTGGTGGGGAGTTTAATACTTTGGGTAAGCTTGGGTTGTTAGGAAAGGAATACAAGTTTGATTAGCAGTGGCGCAACAAAACGTTTTGGTCCCCATACAGTACACGTGTTTCCTATTAGCTAGTTTCATGTGTGTGTGTGTGTCTGTTAATCATGCATATCGCAGTGGCTAGATCTTACAAGCGAATCAGTGTTTGACGAAAACCATTTTTCAATCAGAATTTGAATATTTTGATGAATATGCAAATTTCTGGATGGGGGTCATGACATTTTCGTGATAATTACACGTGAGTTGTCAGTGCAGTGTACACTTAACCTTGCCATTCATACCAGTATCTGTCAAACTCATTCATTCTCCGCTCTCAATCACCTGTTGCAGAATTGAGCAGTATTGTTGCAGTGCATTGGCACGAAAGATTTATTTTCTTAGAAAGTTAGAGTTGTAATTGTTTGTTTCTTGTTGAATTTCAATAATTATTGGTACCTCTATTTACCACATATTTATACTTGTTGTCACTAGAGATGACGTGACCTTCTAGCGTGTACACACTACATGCTCGCAAATTCTTGCCATTAAAAATCAACATCAATCACACACACACACACACACACACACATTCAGCTAGCTGACAATATCAATGACTTTTACAAACTGCAAACCTGATTAGCATAATCCTTTTTAAATGCGAGAATCACAAATGCGCAGTAATCACCTATGAATGAGGAGGTTTTGCACTTTGATTTCGCTGAAATCTGAGTAACTTGTGAAATGCACCGCCAATGAGCAGCAGTAAACAGTGAAACTAAGAATAGGCCATAAATAAGGCTTTAAATCCAACTCAATCAAGGCCAGTTTTACAAGCCGTTAAATCGACCAAAAAAACACACCGTCAAAATACTTGAATCGCGACAGTCAGTACATTTACATGTAAATATTACCTTAAATAAATTTTGCAAGAAAGAAAAAAATATTGCAAAATAAACAAAACAGAAAAAGGTTTTAATAGAGCTGAAATTCCAAGTGCTTCGCAGAGATGGCAGCCATTTTTAGAGGACTGTGCTGATATGATCAGAACTTCCAGGGTGGTGGCATACGGTAGTTTTGACGTACTTTTTACGGCGAGGTATTATAGTCTGCAAGATTTTCACAGTGAAAGCCCTAGCGAGTACCGCAAAAAAGTTATGCAATGTTGAAATTAGATGACATTGAAGGGAAGTTTTGTTATTTCTAAACTCAATTTCCATCCATATTTTCCAAAAAAATTATGATTTATGCTGTAAAAGTAAACTTTTCACGATTTGGAAAGCAAAATTCCAACATCTATTTGGGCAATGGAGTCAAATACTTTTACTCTACTGGTTGCACGATTTTTGTATATTTAAATTGGAGCAATTTTGGTGTACTTTTCAAAAATCACAGTACTAAACGTGTAAAAAAACATGTAAATGATACACGCTCGCTTTGAAACTGTTGGAATTTTAACATAATGAATTATTGCCCAAAATATGGTAGACTTCAAGAAAATCTTTAAATTCCAATTAATTTCAAATTGAAAATATCAGATATGACAAAAATGAAATTGCTTTTATAAAAAAAAACACTCAATAGGCTATGGGTTGAGCTATAACATCATTGATGACTTAATTGTTACTGGTTACATGCTAAACCTTTTGGAACATAATTTTTGTGGAAGCCTCAGACTACATGTACGATGGGATTAAATAATTACGTTAAAAAAAACATTCTAAACAAAAGACCAGAGTCATTTATATGCATTGTGAGTTTCTATTATTTATAGATATATTTTCCTTGAATGATAAGTAAACCAATTGGAAGTTAGAAAAGAAGGGAACTACAACGTAATTTTATGTTTTATCCAACAACATAAATGTACATCATATATGAGGGCTACAACTTACAGGATTAGTTCAAGGTTCAGCATGCGTGTTCATCTTATATGAAAGAGGACTTCAAAAGAAACAAAATGGCAAAGAAAACATTCAAAAATCTTATTCCGTTAAGGAGATATTTAAGTTTAAAGTTTGGTGTCATTTTTATAAAAAAAACCACTGAAATCAGACTAGTTGTGATGTCATAGCCTCAAATTCCTCAAAGTATTTATGTATTCTGTCATATTTTGTCCTGTTATTTTGTGGCTGATAAAGCATAGGATATGTCAAAAAAGTAGTGAAACTGCATCTATGAAGGGTATTTGTAATATACCACCTGAAAGTTTGTAGAAAAATAATTTAAACAGTGAAAAAATTAAATAAACCTTTAAAATACATAAAGACTTTGAGGAATCTGAGGCTGTGACATCACAAGACTAGTCTGATATCAGTCTTTTCTACAGAATGATACCAAACTTTAAACTTGAATATCACCTTAACGGAATAAGATTTTTTAATGTTTTCTTCACCATTGTTTCTTTTGAATTCCTCTTTCATATAAGATGAACATGCATGACCCCTGAAATAATCCTTTAATGCCAAGTGTATTAGGGATCTTACTTAGCAGGTATTGATCCGTATAAATCATTCCTTTGTTAGGGGCAACAAGCCCCTGGCATGTCTTTTTAATATTGTTAATTGCCCATTCCCTAATAGGGTGGTACCAAATTTCTTAAGTATGAAGACTTGTTGGTTCGTTCAATTTCTTATCAGGTGTGCTGTCATATTACAATTGTGAATAGCTGCATGCAATTTTACTTTTCTCGCAGATTTGAGTGAAAACTAAATGTTCATGAAACTAATTAAATAAAAACTGATCAGCACATATTTTCCAGTTTTGACTGCAGATTTTAGTGAAAATGCTGAAAATGAAATTGCTCTATTTCAGGTATGCAAATGGTAAATTAAAAACTGAACACACTGTGTGTAGATTTTCATGCTCTTCAATCCTGCCAAATTTCACGAATTTCTGGCCAAAAACCTGGCTAGATACGTTGCATAAATGGGCGACACAAGTTAACAGAATCGTCCCATTTTATAACCTCAATGGTCGTTGAGCTAAAAAATTGGAGAAATGCTTACAAGTGCTCATTTTCCTACTTTTCAAGAGCAATCCACTTTCCTTCATTTTTACTCAAACATTGAAGATAAGTGAATCTATAAATATATTTTGGATACACAAAGAGATATATTGTCTTCTACTGTGCATTAAGACAAATAACTGGAGCATCTACTGTACATAATTTCCATAGCTAGATTTGATCAATCAGATAAACCTTTATTCAAGGGAGCCATCGATCAATACAAATTATTTTTGTTTCCATAAATATAGTCTTTGTTACAGAGTGAAGTTTAAAATCAAGACAGTGTAAGAACCCATAAAGACAAATTAGCTTGCAGCAAGCTTGCGTTGAGCTAACATTTTAGCTTGCTGCATCCTTGGAATAGCATGCAAATACAAGCTTGCTAGCTTAAGTGGAATCTAGCGAAAACTTTCTGCAAGCTTGTGCAATCTAGCAAAAACTTTCTGCAAGCTTGCGCAAGCTAGCAAAAACTTTCTGCAAGCTTGTGCAATCTAGCAAAAACTCTCTGCAAGCTTGTGCAATCTAGCAAAAACTTTCTACAAGCTTGCGCAAGCTAGCAAAAACTTTCTGCAAGGTTGCAGCAAGCTAAAAATGTTAATTAAATTTTTTTGTAAGGGAATGAATTCAGTTAGAATTTAATCTTAAGATGATAAGAAAACAAACTATTACAAAATAAGTTACCAACTTTTCTTATAATACAGAAGAAGTTTTGTTTTCCTTTTATAAATGCATGATATGTACCAAAACCATACCAGTACAGCTCCTTTTCAAGCAAGATGATAAATAATATGCCTTTACGATATGCACAAACTTTCAGTTATCATCTTGCAGCGTCTTCTCACTCCATTACAAGCTTGTGATCAGATCAGATCTGCTGATTATTTCTGTGAGAACGCTCACCAGATCAAGGGCCGTAATCCCTTACAGAAATAACAAGCTCGTTTCAAGCTCATCAGAAGGCTTCAAAAAGTGAGCTCGGCATTTAAGCTTTTCGCAAAGAGTTGTTAATGAGTAGAATTGTTTGCCTGAGTGGGTAGTTACCTCCAATTCTGTTCACAATTTTGAAGTCAACATTGATAAGTTCTTTACTAACTCTGGGCTTCTTTTATTTATTTTTTTTGTGTGGTGGTGGTGTTAGTTTGGGCTCTTTATGGGGTGATTCACCCTTCTTAGCCCGTCATTTTGTTATGCCATCTTGTTATGTTATGTCACAAGCAAGCAACAAGCTTAAAAAGTAGCTCCGAATTGAAATCTTTACGAGCTGATAAATTTTGCCAAAACGAGCTTGTAATAAAAGCGAGCTTGTAATAAAAGCATGCTCGTAATAAAAGCATGCTCGTAATAAAAAAAAAAAAAAAAAAAGCTTGTTAGTAAATTAGCTCCCAATTGGAACATTTACAAGCTCGTAAAATTTGCCAAAACAATTCGTTACATGAAAATGAGCTGGTAATAAAAAACCAGCTGGTAAATGTTTTCTACTTGGAACGAGCTCGTTTGTATATGAAAAATGAGCTTGTTTGTGAACAAGATAGAAACTAGTTTGCAAATGAGAAATGAGTTAGTTTGTTAATGAGAAATGAGCAACTAATAAATGAACTCATAATAAAAGCGAACTCGTAATAAAAGTGAAGTCGTAATGAAAGCGAGCTAGTAATAAAAGGGAGCTCACAATAAAAGCGAGCTAGTATCAAAAATAAGCTCGTAATTTCCACCACAAATGAGGTTGTAATAAATGCGAGCTCATCTATAGCTTACAGAAACGAACTCATAATTAAGAAGCTGGCTAGCTAGCAGGTACTGTTCGATTAGCTTACAGACATCACAAACTTGCTGGCAAGCTCCTAGATAAATTAACAACCTTGCAGAGAAGACAGGCTAGCAATTTCAACCTTCCTGAAGTTGTCCATACTGCAGTTCTTAGGAATATCAACTGTTGCTTTCAAACATCTCCAAAAAGCTTCTTTGATGTTCAATCATAAATTAAATAATTACCTTTCTTGAAAAATTTAATGTCGGGTTAAAAAAAAGCACATGCAAAAGAACAGCTGAATCTCTAAGAAAAGAAGAAAGCAGTGTGTTAAGCTAAAATATACAATATATATTTTCCAAAATAACTCTTTTTTTATAAACAGTTAAGATTTGCAAGGTGGTAGTACAAACCTGGGGGCACTTCCATATGTGAGGTATATATACATGTGCCACCTGAACAGTTGCCTTTTTTTCCAAATTTTTGTAGTGCAGGTATCAAAAAACCAATCTCTCATACTGCAGGTCTCAAACAAATTGCATATTTTCATACTGCAGGTAACAAAAATCACTTATTTTTGTACTGCAGATAAAAACAATTACTTATTTTCATAATGAAGGTATCAAAATCACTTTTTTTACTGCAGTTATCAAAAACTCATAGGTACTGTTATACTGCAGTTACCAAAAAATCTCTCATACTGCAGTCCAATTTTGAAATCCTTAGCGGCACATACCTACCACTTTAGTATGGAAGTGCCCCTGAATACGAGTGGCAAGTTAAAAATATTTCACAAAATGGCAACGTACTACACACTATGTTCCACCAGGATCCTAGTTAAGCTTTTTCAGAGGGATGCTCCACCTTGCCGCTATTGCCTTCCACTATTTTCTCCACCCTGCCCCTATTACCCCTTTATACATCTACAGTTTTTCAAGAATATTTTACTCCAAACATAATTGTTTTACCTTTTCATGTTTACAGTTCCCCAATACAAAAAATAAAATTCAGATAAACTACCCGTGGCGTATCTAGGATCCTATGGGCCAGGGGTGAGTTGGGCCCCTATGGTATATAGGTATAATGGTATATATTTTTTTACGGGCCCATTTATAGGGAACTTTTAAATGCCCCAAAATTTGTGCTGCAAATATGGCCGTTGGTACCTTGCAAATGCCCATTACCACCCAACCCCTTCTGGATTGATTTTGAGGTTTGTCCACTGCCCACAAATACAATAAAAAACAAAAAGTAGCAATGCAATACCTATATTTACAAACTTATGTAAAAGTCTTAAGTTGCCGTCTTTAAAAGAAAATGGAAAATAATCATAATATTCATAAAAGGCAAAGAGTTAGAGAAATAAAAGGTGCATATCTTGAATTGTTCCTTAGTTTACTACTAGGCTGCTTTTTACTTTGCCAAGACTTCTTCTTGCACTGGCACACTTGCTGTTCAAGACTAGTTTATGTCCTTGTCCTTCATGGGAGGCTACCCCTGCTCCTGAGCACTCTCAGCACAAGCTCTAAAAAAAGGCAAGAAAGATAAAAGAGATTGCATTAGATAATATTATGGCAGTATACACACACACACATCTAATGACATCTCAGTGCTCTTAATTATATCTAGTCGGCTCCTCTCACAATACTTTGGAAATTAATCTGGCTGTAACGTATGTGAGGGATCCAGGCCCGTAGCCAGGACTTTTCCCAAGGGAAAACAAGCACTTCAAGAGGTCACTTGGGTAGATTCTTAATACATGTATGTTATTTTTTTGCAAGTGTGGAGGGGGGGGGGGGGCTTATACCACATACCAGATGCAGGGGGATGTCCCCATGCCCCCACACTGGTTCAAGCCTGTATGGATCACAGAATCACCCATCTGATCAAATTTTGAATCTTAACTAGATATTCACCTGAATTTGTATTTGGTTGATCAGAAAAATTATTCTACATTTCAAAAGTAAAAACTTTTCTCCCATAATTTAAAGCTTGTGAGAAAGGTCATGTGACCACTGAATTCTTTAAGCATGCTTGTTAAATAAACTTTTAAATGGGCAACATGTTAACTTATTTAGTTTTTAGTTGTTTTTTTTGCTGCATTATTTGTATTATCCTTTAAATGATGTAAATAACAAACTCCCTTATACTATGCACTAGTGTTAACATACCTTAATCAAATTACATTGTTGTCCACACTACTTGATGGGTTTGTTCAATGTTGTTATCTGGAGATATATGGCTGAGTAAGCTAGTAAATAAGCTGATCACTCATGTTCTGTTGGTGTTCATGAATAGTCTTATTAGAATCTGCCATGAAAAGGATCACAGTAGCTGATTAGTAGTTTGAAAACAATTAGTTCAGTCATAGTCTGCTGGGTAAAAAAATATTAAAAACTTGTCATATACTACATTTCACTGTAATTATAGCAAATACTTTAATTTCAAATAATAAAATGGCTGCTGGTCAGACTTGTTCAGAGGGGTGCTCACCAAGTCCCTATTTCCTTAGAGGGTTAGTTTAGTGGTCAAGTATGTTCATCTTCTATAAAAGAGTAATTCAAAACAAACAAAATGGTGAAAAAGCATTCAAAAATCTTATTCTGTTAAGGAGATTTTCAAGTTTAAAGTTTGGTATCATTTCTGTAGAAACCACTGAAATCAGACTAGTTGTGATGTCACAGCCTCAGATTCTACAAAGTCTTTACATATTTTAATGAAAGTTTATTTAATTTTTTCACTATTAAAATTATTTATCCTCAAACTTTCTTCAGGTGGTATATTATAAATACCCTTACTAGAATCAGTTTTGCTACTTTTTTTTGACATATTCCATGGTTTTTATGCCACAAAATCGCAAGACAAAATATGATAGAATACATAAAGACTTTGAGGAATCTGAGGCTATGACATCACAGCTAGTCTGATTTCAGTCGTTTCTACACAAATGATACCAAACTTAAAATTTGAATATCTCCTTAAAGGAACAAGATTTTTGAATGCTTTCTTCACTATTTTCTTTCTTTGAAGTCCTCTTTTATATAGTATAAGCTTGCTTGACCACTGAACTAAACCTTTAATACACCTGCCCCTATTTCCTGGGGCTTATGCTGTTCCTAATTCTTCTCTACTCAATAATGTTGGAAGTACCCCCAAATTCATGCTACATGATCCTTGTAATTACCCCTTGTTGTTTTTTTTCCACTCTGCCTCCCTCTTTCTGATTGAAGCTATGTTTGCTCGGATTGATTTAGTTTACCATTCATATACAACTGCATGAAACTTTTGGAATATCCTGATATAAATATTATAAGCTAGTGTACACACTGAAAAAGACTACCCAAAATAATTCTGTATTAAATTTAACCTCTGCAATAACTACCTTCCTTTAAAACAAATTAGTTTCTTTTCATGTGATTATAATCTAAGTTTCCTTCTTTTGGTCTTTAATAGACATGCATATCTTTCATAATTATCTGTCATGTCTAAATAAACTTTGCTGAACTCAACAAACAATACCAACTTCCAATGCTTAAGGAATTTGGTAATAATTACACTTAGGCCACACTAAAATATACCATTATTTCATCTTATCATTAATTAACCTACATTCTCATGCATAAATGATCACAACAGATTCACACATGTTAAGGTAACACTTAGGCCACCTACTGTACCACAATCATCTCCCTGCACTAAACAACTTTCAACAACATGTCTATAAATTAATCTTTTATCAAACTGTATAACTAAAATAAGTGATGAAATCTTAAATTTGTTATAATAACCAGTTTATCATATAAATGATAGATTATACAGATGAAGGAAATGAAATAAAACTTACATTAATTACTGGACACCTTCCATGACATGTAATCACAACTGCTGTTTGAATCTGTTAGTGTCAGTGTTGGAAAATGTTTGAATCTACCTAAATACAAGGTCCTGTCTTTCATGTGTAATTTGACACCTTCAACCAAATCCTTTCCAGAAGTATTTTGCTGTACTGAGTATATTATAAAAGTGTGTTGTGTTGATTGTAATCATGGAGTTGGGGGCTTTCAACATAATCAAAAGTTAGTAGCACAGAGAAATAAAAGATTTGTGGAAAGATAATTTAGAGCAAATATTTGACTGTACAAAACACTGAATTAACAAGATTACAGAAAGGGAAAGGTGAAATTAGAAATATGCAGAAAAAGCTAGGAGGTGGTGTGAAGGGGAATGGAGTAAAGAAGGGAATTAGAGTAAAGATTGTGGGCAGAAGATTTTTGGTCATAAGGGTGAGAGAAATGAGCAGCCTTGAGGATGAGAGATACAAAAACAATGGAGGTTGAATGATTTAATGGAAAGGGGGCCCCAAGGGATTTTGGACATCATGATGAAAGAGAGATGAGGAAGGGGATTGTAATGTTTAAGGCACATAGTAAGGGTGACAGGGAAGTTCAGGGTGGGAAATGTTACACAGGGTGTTATTTGGGAAAGAAGAACATTCATTGTTTAAATCGGTCATGTGGGAGAGAGGAATGAAGATAAGGGACTTCGCATTGGGTTAAAGTCATTGCAAAGTGGAATTTGCCTGCTGAAAGTGTTAGGGGAGGAGGGGGTACAAAAGGTTTTATGATTAAATAATTAATGTACATTATATTTAATTCAATATATAATTATAATTTTATTCATGATGGTTTGGTTTGGTTTAGTTTCTTGATGTTTAACGGCACTGCGGCAGTCAGAGTCAAATGTGCCAAGAGGGTGCTAATAAATTATGTTGTAAGAGTTAGGATAGTGAGGAGATGATGGAGGTTTGTAAGGGAGATACTGTAAGAGGGAGAAGCAGAAGGAAAAAAAAAAAAAAAACTTTTGCTGAAAAGAAAGGGGTATGTAAGGTTAGTTGTAGAAATTGAGCGGAGGGGAGAGTTAAATATGATGGAAGAGGTTGTTGTTGCGGAGGAAGTTGATGATGTTTGAGGAAGAATTGTTTTTGAAAAGGTCTGAGATTAAGGATAGTGAGGAGAGAAGAGATATGGTGTTCTGGTATAGGGGACAGGTTACGAAGATATGCTTGATGGAGAGATAAGTTTTGCAAGTGATGGGGCAGAGAGAAGTAGGGGAGCCAGATAAGAGATGAGAGTGAGTGAGTGAGGAGTGGCCGAGGCGGATGTGAGTGACAACGCTGTCTTCACTGCAGTTGCGACTGTGCAGAGGGGTGTTGGTCCCGACTTTGGGTTTGATGGTATGGAGTTTGTTATTGGTTTCGTGATTCCAGAAGTTTTGCCAGGTTTTTTTAGTACTTGGAGTTGGAGATGGAGAGACAGAGGTCTGAGTGTGGAATAGGAAAAGGAGAGGCGATGTTTGACAGAGCTTTATGTTTAATTAAGGCTTACATTATTGAGCAATATAACATACACACATCTCTTGTTTTTTGTTTTGTTTTAGGAGAATCACATTTCTTTTGAGTAATTAAGATAGCAAGGAGAAATAAAACTTTGATTAAAATGTTTCACTGATGAACTATGTAAAATCATAATCATCATCTTATTCATAATAATTTTAGTATATTGCTTTGATTTTTCAAGTGAATAATACAAAGAATAACAAGGGAATGTTAAAACTGAAAGATGACCCAGGAGGTTTCCCCATTGAAAGAGTGTGTGTGTGGTCATAAGACAAAATGAGCTCATGAAGAAATAATACAAGCTTGTCAATATAAAACTTAACTTGTCTCAATTTAAAACGAGCTCATAAGACAAAACGAGCTCTTCAAGAAATGAAACGAGCTTGTAAATGTGAAACTAGCTCATCTTAACATAAAACGAGCTCATCAATGGAGGAAACAAGCTTATCAATATAAAACTAACTCGTCTCAAAAAAACAAGCTCGTCATAAGACAAAACGAGCTCCGCAAGAAATGAAACAAGCTCGTAAATATAAAACTAGCTGATTTCAATATAAATTGACCTGGTCATAAGACAAAATGAGCTCGTCAAAAGACAAATGAGCTTGTCAAGAAATGAAACTAACTCGTCAATATAAGACTAGCTCCCCTTAATAAAAAACGAGCTCATCTTAATATAAAACGAGCTCATCATTAGAGAAACAAGCTCATCTCAATATAAAACTGAGCTGGTCATAAGGGAATACGAGCTAGTCTCAATATAATACGAGCTTGTCATAGCAAAAACAAGCTCATAATACCAGAAATGAGCTCGCAACGAGCTTATTACGAGCTTATTTTTCTGTAAGGGATGTCCCTGCCACTTTTTAGCAAAATTTTAAATATTCAGTACATTTTGGAGAAAATTTGCCTCTTGACCTCCATGTTTTGAATAGGTGTATCCCCTCCTTCCCCTCCCCTGCCACAGGGCCCCACTTTCCAGATAAGAATTATGGCCCTGACCAGATCTGATCGCAGTCATTTGATCTAGACCATATAGGCAAGGCTAGGATCACGAGCTGTGATCAGATCGACTGATAAGATTCTCAAAAAAGCTTTTGTGAAAGCAGGTAAGTGGGATCATGTTAGTTATGCAATACCTTGTTATAACTTATCTATGTTGCACAAACAGTATACATGTAAGTCTTTGGGGACTGAACACAATTTTGGAATTTTCCTGTTGGGGGCTGGACAATTTTGGAGAAAAAATGAATTATGAAAACTATATTTTCAAACTAAAATTACAGCAAGTTAGAAGTACTTTATGAAAAATTGTTGCACACCATTTATATTCATAACAAACTGCTCTTTCAAATGATACATGAAATAACTCAAATCAGTAATACATATCCATAGTAAGGATAGTTTAAATAAAAATGTAAATTTATGCAAATTCAAGCAATATTTTATAATTGTACTACTTATGTTCACCATTTGTAAAAACTTAGTTGTTTATATAGCTTACTAACTTTCTGCTTAAAAATCATGCAGAAAGACATTCTCTTTACAATGACATTTTAAGTACCTTTATTCTTATATGTCGATGTTATTATCCCATTATTATACACTTCATGACACCCACTAGCAATCAATAAGTACAGTACATAGTACTGTACCTGTGCATGTAGAGTACAGTACAGTACCTGTATCTTTACATATTTTGTGAAAACACTGTTCCTGAAGGTTATACTCTTGTTCCTATCAAGGCTTAAGTCTAACTATCTATCTAACTTTACGTATAGGCCTTATCCTAACCATAGCGTTAGTTTCACTTACTGAATCACTACTATCACTTTCCGATGATTCCGATCAGAATAACTCCCTAAAAACCTTCATCATCATTATCTCGATCCACAAAAATTGATGCTAATGCTCCCTCAGCAGTACACATTTTCCTTTTTTCATTGCAAAATTTCTCAATATAATCCAATGTAACCACCCTCCCCCTTCTCCCCCCTCCCCCCTCCCTTCTCCCTTCCCTTCTCCTTGCAATTTGGTTTGTTCGCAGAATCAGTTCATTATTTGGCTTTGTAGAAAGTGTGGCGCATAACGTATCCATCTAATTAAAAATTTGTTCCAGCAAATCATAACCACAAACTTACTGTAGCAAATAGTGAGACCACGTTATCTTTATTAAAATAACCACACAATAAGGACTTCATCCATTGCTAATATGATATTTAGCACCAACTTCCACAACAACTTAAGGTTTTCAGAATACAGAAAATAAAGAGGAAAAATCTGACCTAACCTGGTTATTTATCAGGTCGGGTCTGACTGTTTGAAACTTTAAGAAGCAGAACAACTAATGGTAGTATAGTAATAGCTTAAAGTCACATCGGTGGATATATATCCGTCTGCAGTATGCAGTGCGCAATTGCGCTGGCCGGCAGTCCCCAAAGGGTTAAAGGAAAGGTATTATCCCATAAATACATCCAGAAGTGAACGTCGCCGTGATGGTAACGTCACTTCCGGTTGTGAATTTTGTCTATTTATTGCAAGATATATGCGATGCTATTGATCACACATCTGCCAGACTGAACATAAGGGCCAACATGTGCTATCAATAACATCACATATTTCTCGCAATCAATAAGGGAAATTAAAAACCGACGTGACGTTACGAGCATGGCGGCGTTCACCTCTATATTACCTATGGGACAATACCTTTCCTTTAACATTACATTACATTCTGTGGACTTTCAATCACTAGCTACCTTTTTACTTACACTCGATGCCCCACAAGCAGATCGCCTGCAGTGGGTCTGATGGTAAGGTCGCACTCAACGTAAAATTGTTTTTCAAGTCATAAAACTGGTTTATTGCTAGGATCAAGTAAAGCTGGTTTATCGCTAGGATCATGATCCAGAAATAAGTACCTTGTTGACCTAGAAATTATACAACATATCTTTTCACTCTCCATCAGATGATGATAAAAGAAACGATTACAATGGTATCTGATTCTTCCATCTTAAGATTTCCCATCAAATCCTTGTTAACAGAAGATGATTGGATAGCTTGGAAAATGTAAATTTTTTGAAGAGGCTGGAAAACAAGTACGTTGAGGTCGATATATCTAAGATTTCTTTTAAGTAAAAAGTTATTCAAAGATATAATTAAAATGCATTTATCACATTACAATCCAAAAGAGAATGATAATCAAAATCTTTCTTGAAGAATATATAAATTTGATATAATAAATGCATAAAATATCATGTTGTGATTTTTACGTCCAACAATTTTGGCATTAACCCTTACTCTACCAGGGCTTTAAAAAAAGCGACCCCAATTTTCGTAACATTTTTTTCATATGCATTTTTGACAGCTTTCCTTTCATTTCCTTTCGTTACAAGTTTGGTTGGAATAGATGCTAAGATTTTTATCTTTTGAATAATTAAAACCAATTTAGAAAATATTGGACAAAATTATGCAAATCAAGCAATTTTTGGCTAAATTTGGTCAACAAATGGTCAATCTTTGCAGAAGCATAACTTCTTGTCAGTATTGAAAACAGAGAATTTTGTTGCATATTTAGATTCTTTTTTAAATTTCTTTTCCAATGATATTAATCAATAATTTTTAGAAAGAAAGGAAAGATGAAAACACATCAAAAATGATAAAAGTCAAACGCCCCCTGAAAGCTGCAGCAAAAAAATAATACCGCAGTGGTCACGGCGAGACTCGAACCCGGAGCACTCGCATGCTAGTCGCGTAAATTTCCTCTGCACCACGTAGTCGTTCAAATTGGAGAGGTGTAATTTAATTCTTATAGATTAGGTTCTTTGTAGAGGGGGTATGCCTTTATTTATACATCAAATAAAAGCAAATTTGAAGCGCTTTCAAGCGCTTTCAAACGGCGGTTCAACAAAGCATGTGTGATGTACAGTTTGGGTTACACGATTTTTTGGAAAAAACGGTTCAAAAATGGCAGAAATTCATGAAATTTTGAAGAAATTTCTTCAGAACAAAAGATTGCACGTAGGGATTATAAAAATTAATACCAGAAACCAATACTATCATGTCTTAGGACTTGCATGTTTGATTTTGAAGCAAAAATGTGATCTTGAAGTTATCGTAAGATGTAAAAAAAAAAAAAAAAATTGTAATTTTTTTAGCAATTACTTTGTTTTACCCTTTTTCGATGTACTTTTTCTAAAAATTATGTAATATGACCCCTATGAAAAAGTTTCAATTTGTAAAAGAAATATCCGAGTACTTTAAAATGTTACCAAGATTACTCTTATAGGACTGTGGTAAAGTCCCAAATTTATTTTTAGAAAAAGGTGGTTTGAAAACGACGATGCTATCGCCGCGTGGTAGAGTAAGAGTTAATATCATTGATTACAATAAGGCTTAAAATTCAGAACGGTTAGTTTTCAACATATTTTGCTATTTTTATGGTTTATAGCATAAATTTCTTCTCATTAAGTTCCAAGTTACTGCTACAGTACCTGTCAGTAGATCTTGAAGAATATCTTTAAAATGACACATACCTGACTATTTTGGAAGGGAGCTCAGGGTGTTCGTCCTCTTTTTTTTCTTTTTAAATAAGTAGGGATGGGGGGGGTGGGTCAAAATTAATTGGCCATGGAAATACAGTAAAGATAATATTTTTGGATTATGATGCATTCCAAGAAACATATATACTTACTGTACATTCATTCCCGAGAGTCCCCATACATATTTTGGGGGGGATGCATTTCTTCTTATATTGCTTAAAGAGGCAGCCTTGTCCCAAAAGATGATGAATAACTCTGGCTATATATTTTCAGTCCAATTTATTTAAACTTAACAGAGTGATTATAACTCACTGATAAAAACATTCTTTTAAAAGTCAAAATGAATCCTAAGCCCACATACATGCAGGACTTGGCCCTGCAGTAACCAAATCCACAATACCTGGCTCTTCAACTATTAACTACAGTATCTGTGGTGGGTTTCAGTTATACCCACCAAAATGGAGGTTCTTGCGGGTGAAAAGACTTAAAATTTGTAGTGAGGATTGGGCATAATGCAAATCGCAATGATGTCAGTAAGGACAGGAGCAGCACTTACACACATCATCAAAAATCGGCTAGGGCCTACGTATCATAATTGTGTAGATGCAGAGAACTGCATATTATACATTTTGTGTAGGAAAATCTACACCGGTACATGCACGTACTGTACGGTACATGATTTGTAACAATGACATGGCTGAGTTGAACAGAGTTGTACAATTTTGTTGTTAGATTAATCATGGAGCTATTAACTGAAATTAACTCAGTTAATAGCTCCATGGTTTAATTCGGATGATGTTGACTTGATGTAAATCATACGCGTTACGCAAATGACCAAAGGATACAGATTTATCCACCGGTCCATATGAATGCTTAAAGGAGAGGGTTGATTCATTATTAACATACAGTAGTATGGAATATGATTGAAAAAGGCATGTATAGCAATTGGTTGGAATTTGAACCAATCAACAAAATAGAACTGAATGTCCTTATGTTGAGAGCGCACCTTTAATCTATTTTTTGTCTTACAATATTTTTTGGCAAAAAATGGACATTGCTGACCATAAACCTCCTTTCCTAGATCTCTCCCCCTCTTCACCCCACCTCCTTGTTAACTTTTTGTAGAATATACGTCTGGTGACAAATGACTATCAGGTCATTGAACGTACATATTTTTATCATCAATATCACTATTACATTTTTGTCCTCATAGCTCTCTATGTAGAACTGTAATTATCTGTCTTTTACTGCAGCAGAACAAAGTAATATAAATCATCAACTAAACATTTAAAAGATAGTCAAGGCACAATTAAGTTTTCCAAATCCCCCGGAATCATAATGATTGCATGAAAGAGAAGTAACTATTATTGCTCGCTTGAAGACATAATTAACACAAAATACTGCATAATGATATAACATATCACGTTCTGTCAGAGTCACTGGAGACAATTGTTCATTAGACAATGAAAATGTATTTAAAACTAAATGTGTTGTTTCATAGAGCTGACAGCTGTCTAGCCTTTGGCAAAAAAGGCAAAAAATGAGGATTGTACCTTCCCAATTGCAATTGCTTTCTTCCCAGTGGGGAGATAAAATTATTAATATTTTTTTTTGTGAAATTGAAGGAAAATTTGGTAAAATGTGGCAACACTTCCCAAAAATTAAGGAAAATTTTTCAGAAAAATAAAGGAAATTCCCCCCAAATTAAAGAAAATTTTCCAAAAATTAAGGCAATATGTTTCACGAATCTGAATGTTAGTGAGAGCAAGCTGTCAAAGAAAATGCAGAGAGAAGATGAACAAGTGACACAAGTAAAAATCCATCAGGGAAAAGTGTTGATTAAATTTCTTTCAGCACTGGCTGGGGCAGGTTATGGGCCTAATTGGGGAAAAGTTTTTGGTGGTTTTCTTTTATTTTTTCAAGATTTAGCCATTAAAGTTCCAATACATGAAGCAATTTTTTCATGGGGTTGGTTGCTTGCTGGAGTTTGACAACGATTAAGTTACTTCCAAATTAATGGAGTAGTGAAGATGGATAGCTGGTGGCTGGGTGCATGGCAGATTTGGCAATATGGGTCGAGAAGTAATTATTTGACATAAGCTCGCATGGTCTACCGATTTTGTAACTAAAACCGGTTTGCGAAACTGCTGTTTTCGGTCCGATTCATATTCTATGAAAAAACGGAAGTACCAAGAAATTACCAAATCATTACTAACAAAATTGCCAAAAGATGGTAAAAATCTTGTTTTATTTCAATAAAAGAAAGTTCATGCTTTGTGTCAACATGGTTTTTGTAGTATCTTTTGATATATTTGTGAAAATATGTGATATTTATGCAGATTCAATCAATAAATATGATTGAGAACGTTTGGAAAAAAATAGTCATAATGTGTGCCTGTAATCACAGGTTCGATGATGCTATGTATTCTATCTTCTATCCGGGCTAATATTTCCCTAAACACAACAAATGTATCTTCATACTGTAATCCCTTTATTTTAAGCCATGCCCATTCTGTCCAGTCCTTTTGTCTTTTGAAATTACTTGGGAATCCATTATAAATCCCCACAAATGTAATGCAAATTGCAAGTCAAGTATTAATAAAGAGACCATTTACGAATTCACACCCAACTACTGTACCCCTACTGTACTGACGTACTTAAGGCTTGTACAAGTTCAAAGACATTATTCATTGTGTATATGCACTCTGATTAACGGCAAACCCCTAGCTTTGCTGTTTCACAGGAACAGCCTGCCCTGACTCCTATGTTGGCCCGCCCTGCCACCCTGAAAGTCCGCCCCGCCCCTTTAGGTTCCACCCTGCCCTCTTGAGAGAAAATGATTTTTTATTTTTTTATGATTTTTATATCTTTTTTTAGATTTTATTTTTTACTTAATAATCTGAAAAAGCCTCATGAATGAAATACTGTACACGGATACAGAACCCAGATTGATAGACTGTTTCTTATCTGTCAGAATAGCTTCATTCTCAGATGTATGATTATAGCTAAAATCCCAAAGCTTCTTCACTAGGGGATTGAGCCTTAAGGGTGCCCCTGGACTCCACGCCGAAAAGACGCAGTGTTTCGCGAGTGCATTAATGTGCCCCTCAACAAGTCTAGCACCCTGCCTTTTTTTAAATCAAGCTAGAGTCTGAACGGCCCCTGGATACAAAAAAAACTATGCGTGAATGACCCTAGATTTATGTTTTGTCATAGTAAAATAATTAATAAATGCGTTTTCAAGGGTTGTTGTATCTTATTTTTAAAGATTTTTGAGTTTGAATTCAGCTTCTGCCAGTAAAAACCATCACTCTAAATAGTTGTAACATGGTTAAGAGGATAAATTAATTGTGTGATCGTTATGGAATAACAATGTATGGTAAACAAGGCAAATTATCCCCCTGCTATCACCAGCATGATTCACATTTCACAATAAGGTCACAAGTGAAAACGACCATTCATTCCCTCAAAAGTTTGTATTCCTTCCCCTCATCTCATTTTCATCTGTATAATAAACCTTTAAACAACATGCAGTCCCGGTCAAAATTGTTCAAAGTTAAAAAGAACGAAAGATTTTATGTATTTTGTTTTGAAAAATTGTATTCCATTCTCCTGTAATTTTGATTACTCATAGAAGTAGCCTACGAGCGATGGAATCTTCCGTTTCAATCAGGTGTTGTATGTAATTGACCACATGGCACTTGTAATTCGCTTGGGGGTACAAACGCAAATGATTTCATTGGTTCGAAGTCGAGCGAGTTTATATAAGTTTTTTGCAGACACAATAGGTGATAGCCTGTTGGAAATGCATAAATTGAAAATATTATCTTTGCATTCCGCTCTGCATATCCTTTCACAAGTAAAAAGTACAAACAGAATGTTCAAATGCAGATGTTTTCCTGTTTTATACAATTATGAATTACCAAAAATATTGTTTATCATTGTTAAATGTTTCAAATCAATGTCAAACTAAATCTTATCTTAAGAGTGACAA
This sequence comes from Chiridota heheva, assembly GCA_020152595.1. Taxonomy (NCBI): domain Eukaryota; kingdom Metazoa; phylum Echinodermata; class Holothuroidea; order Apodida; family Chiridotidae; genus Chiridota; species Chiridota heheva. Next base: position 2,314,539 of record JAIGNY010001168.1, on the reverse strand, counting down.
ATTGCTTTTGTTTGGGTGTGTGGCATGTGTTGTCAAAAGAAAATGTTTTTATAGCTCCTTGCTGAAAAAAGGTCCAGTTTAAGTATGGAATACAATGTATTTCAGTTTAATTTTCAATCCTGATGTATTCCAATCACGTACTGTATCATGTTATCCAGAGATTGCAGGTAATACACTCTTATTTTCATTTTCATTTTGATGAAAAAAAATACAAATTTAATAGAGGGAGACACTACTTTTCATTAGCGGGCATTTTCTTTTCTGCCTTATTACACTCCCATTCACGCAGTTTTATAGCACATTGAAGAAGGCAAAAACCATAATTAGGCTATAGGGCGGGAACCTTTGGTGGCTTAAGTATAATAGAAAATGCCACCGCGATGCACAAACGTGGCCTATTTAAAGAAAAAGCATAGCAAGAATATTGTTGAACTTGAAAAATAACAGAGGTATGCATGATTTATGAGGATTCTTTTGGTTGAACTATCATTATTATTATTATTATTATTTGTTTTTTAGAATAGGATCCACGGCCTGGCCATGGTTAATGTTTAAAAGAAATATTGAGTATTAAGTGGGTGGGATCTGAACTGTAAGATTTTCCTGCCGTAGGTTGTATGCAAATCAGCAACATTTGTAGTGCATGATCAAGTACTATATATGATGGCTAGCATCGCATCTTAAGATGATGTATTTAGAGGCCTAATTTATCTGTTTTACAGCTATCCGACAAATCTATCTTCTTTTTATTTGAAAAAAAATTGAAATCATAACTATAAGAATGATAAATCGTGAGCAAATAAGGGCATAAGGCCTGTCGACACCGCCTTTTTCACAACTGTTTTTACGTCACTGCCTTGGGACCATTGGGACCTGTTCAATGCCTTTCGGACCTAGACTGACAAAGGAGTAAAATCAGCATCATTTGAGGGCAAATGAGGCATATAAAATCACTTTACATGCAAACAACATTAAAGTCTATGCCTTCATTGCATTTTTAACATTATTTACAGAAAATACTGTGATACAAACATAGCAGCTATCATTTCACAGTGCAGTACACTGCAGTTTACTGTAATGCACGTTATGTTCAAAGCTTGTTTACATTATGGGTGGAAAAACGTTTTTGGTTTTGGAAGGTTTTAGTTCACGGAGGCACATAGCCAAGAAAGAGCCGTGCCTCCCCCCCCCCCCCTCCACCCCTCCCTTCTTTGATGGATGTTGATTTTGGGGGAACATTTTTTATCATTGTAACGGTTATGCTTCTGAGTTTTTCTGTTTTATATATAGTTCACTCAGGTGGAAATAATTTTTCATAGAGGTTGGCTTTCTTCCCCCCCTCTTAAAATTTTTGGTTATGTGCCTGGTTTCACCTCAAGAAAAAACCATGCAAGCTTAGTCTGACAGCGATTAACTTACTTCCAAATTAATGGAGCTATGTGAAGATGGATAGAGCTGGTGCTGTTGATGTTGTCCATGAAATTAAACATTTTCTTTCCTACATCTCCCGCAAGAGGGGAAGGGGGCACTTCCATATGTGAGGTATATTCATATGCCACCCGAGAATGCAGCTGCTTTTTTGCATCACTTTCATAGTACAAGTGTCTTTTTTTTTTCATTTTGATAGTGCAGGCCCCTAAAAAATGTTGTTTTACTCTATTAATTTTGTACTGGCTGGTCCATTTAAAAAATAAAAAATGAAAACGAGACTTTTTTCATACTGCGGGTATCAATTTTTTTCATAAGGCAGGTAGGCCTACTAAGAAATCTGCCATAGGCCTACTGCGGGTATGTTTTTCCGTTGATGGGCTGCACACCCCTACCAATTTTTGGTATGCTGTAGGGTTCCCGCACCCTCCCCTGCCCAGATATATTTAAAGTGTAAGTTAAGGTACATGAGTAGATGGGCAAAGCATCTTTTTGTAAAGATGTTATACCCCATCTCAATAACTATACAAAATATGCTTCCAATAATTAAGGTGGCAATTAATTTTCAAAGAAATTTACATACTGTAAAACATTGTCTTGTTTTACAGCCTTGGATCTGCAATGAGTGACATCACACTGTACGCTAGGTAAAACTGTTCAACACACTGGTGAGGTCTGTGAAATACAACTCCTGACCTTAGTCCTAGAGATGGAATACAAATCAATTTCTTTCTTTTATAGTGCTCTATCACATCTATGAAAATGAAAATTCACAAGCACACTCCCTCAATAAATTCAAAGCGAAGACAATGTTATTAGTCTGCCATCTTTTGTTTCAAGAAATTGACGCTAAATACTTACTTGAAGTTGTGCCTGTAACGTAGGCCTGACTTTGCACTGCAGCTCTCACCGAACAGCAGAAGGACACAAGCCAAAAAATATGAATCCCAGAAACGTCAATTCCAGACTGCAACGAACTTTTCCCAAACAAAATCATTATGTCCGTAAAGAAATCTTGATTTTTATGAACATTGCAATAAATGTGCGCGAAATTAACTGTTACTTACTGCTTTGCTTTTGAAACCAGCGTTAAATTCGCAGTAGGTAGCCAGCAGGAAAAATTGTATGCGGCGCTGAACAACGTGCAGAAATTTAGTGTTAAAACACACCGCTTCTTCTAATTCTAAGCTTAGCCTAACATGTACTTCCGGACTGCGTATTATTGAACGGTTGCAAATGACTTTTTTGGACCGTTCCATTGTAAGTAACTTTTCATCAATCACAAAACAATCAAATATGTCGTCTGCTACGGATTGTTGTCTCATCACCCACATGGGAGATATTGTAGTCACGTTGCTGTATAGGCAAAGAACTGCCTGTACCTCCTACACTACATGAACATCCCCTGACCTTATATCAGGGGTTAGGGATCATAAGTTTTAGAAACGGACAAAATTTGGTGATTTTTTTACATCTGTGCATGTGTTTGTGCGTGTGTGTGTGTTAAGGGGTTTAGGGGCTGGGGTTACAGTCTTTATTGGTTGGCCAAGAAATGATTTTGAATGTTCATCTTTATATTTACTTGATTTCTGGAGCATTTTTGCCTTTTTTCGATCGAAAATATGAAAAGATTCCAAGTTTTAGGTCAAATTGGTAAAAAGTTATTTTTCTCCTTTTTGGGACCCATTTTTCTACTGACAATTCTACTGTTTTTCATGTTTTTGATGTCATAAAATATAAAAAAAGGCACCAGATTTCTTAATCCGATTTTTCTATTTGAATCAAATAATTAATAATATATATATATATATATATATATATATATATATATATATATATATATATATATATATATATATATATATATATATATATATATATATATATATATATATATATATATATATATATATATATATATATATATATATATATATATATATATATATATATATATATATATATATATATATATATATATATATATATATATATATATATAATATATTTTATATATATATATATATATATATATATTCTTTCTCTCGTGATTTTTGTGTTCTGACAAACTTGGAAAATCGATTGACTGAAACGTACACAGACTCCAAAGGTCCCCGCCATTTGTAGTTATCGATGTTTATCTTCTGGTTGTCAGAAAACTTGAAAATGAGGGCTCTCTTGCACTTTACCAAAATTCAACAGTTTTTGTTCACTCAACATACTTCCAACAAGTTACAATGGTACAATGTCTCTCATACCTAACGAGAGGGTATCCTCTAAATACCATAATCAAACCCATCCAAAAGTGTGTGTGTGGGGGCAGGGGGGGGGGGGAGGGTGTATGGGTAAATCTGATTAAACCCACCAACTGATGACATGCGTATGTTTACACACCTTCAAAGCAACGACACATACACAACCGATGACGTCGTCACTTGTTTTTAGTTCTAAAATTTGAAAATGGCTGTTTTCAAAACTATTATGACTAAAACACTACTCTAGTTCAGTATTTTCTCATTTCGGTACATGTCACTTTTACTGTTAGATAGGAAAAGTTTAAATTACGTGTGTAACCTAATTTCATAATACCGCCAGCCAATGTGTGCATCGTACATTGATTGGTCTGTAGGGGTATACCTATGTCATCATTTGTAGGGTCTACACATGTATGGGCAATTGGTCACCAGTTATATAGGATTATGGATATGTCACCAGTTGTTGATTGGTCAGCAGTTATATGGGATATGCAACAATTAATTTTTAATGTTGTGTCGCTTATAACTCATAAAATGTAATTCACACATGAACCAAAATTGGTGGATGGGTACCCCTGGCCCGGAACTTTTGTCTTTAAGGTTTTGGGATGCAAAGGTCACAGGTCAAATGGGACAAGCTTTTGGTGATGGCTGTATCTTTTGAAGGAATTATTTGGTATCTTTACAAATTGAATAGGTGGGTAGGGTTTAACATTCTAACAAAACTTTAAAATAATTGGAGGTCAAAAGGTTATGGGTCAAAAGTCAAATAAGTCCTTTTTGCAAATGTTGCGGATTCTTAAACTCAAAAGTACAAAACCTATCTATACCAACCCTATGTTGTACCATGACACCTTGGTACATGAATTTGTATCCCATATAGACTCTGGGGTCAAAAGGTCAACGGTCACAGGGCTAGTGACCCTTTTAAACCATTCCCCTCTATAGTTATGAAATGGTAAGGGTGACCTGAGCATCAATGGTGTCATACAGTAGGATACGATAAATGTAAAAAATTCAGACTTATTTCAGTGATTAGGGTCGGAGGTCAAATATGTGATTTTAGGGGTAATTATGTACTAATTTGTACATTTTTACACCATTTTTAACTCAAAAAATACAAGACCTATACCAACCCTATGTTGCACCATGATGGTACATGAATTTGTGTCCCCGTAGATTCTGGGTCAAAAGGTCAAAGGTTTGTTTGTACTCCCATGGGCAGTACAATTCATCAGCATGCCCAAAGAAAGATAGTCAAGCCTGTCTTAAATCTGCTTGTACTTGAGCTCGCATGGGCAGTGTAATCCATCAAAAGTCACACAACTATACAATATAGTGACCCTGTTAGCTATTTCTCCCACTATAATGAACGCTTAAGGTGATGAGATCAGCAACTCCGTGGATTGCTTTCTTGTTTTGCTCGTTGCCTTTGTGCATTGGCAGTAAATTACTTTTGCCGACCGACTTTTTTAAATCTTAGATCAACATTTTGTAATGTCTCCAGAAGCGGTGAAACCTTAGTCCCCCCTCCCCCCCCCCCCCCCCCCCTCCCCCTCCTTTCCAGCGACTTTTTCAAACTTGAAAAAGGACCCTTTTCGGGAAAACGGCCTGGTACCCTTTACAGCTGTACAGAGAGGACAAGTGCTATTTTTTAGAGAAAGGTCGTGCCCTTTCAGCCTTTCAAACATTGAAAAACTTGTATTGTGACAAACTGACGTGCCCCACCTTCTTTGCAAATTGGAGGAACCTTTACATATATAAAACCTGGGTGTTTTAATATTGAAGACCATCCCCTTATTATAACTGATACTTTTACTGAGAGATTGAAGAAATTAACACCAACATTTCCTGTGTGAAATTCAAAATTACTATGCTTTGGGAATATTGCAAGGGCAAAAAGTGTATGTGGGGGATAATTGTATGTACCACACCCTCTCAAAACAGGTAAAGGGGACATGTACCCTTCCATCCTCCCAAATACTACTGACTCCTGACTCCTGGTTTACTGGAAACAGTTTTGTCATTTTAACACTTTTTGATTTTAATGCTTTGAAAGTAAATTATTCAGCTGGCAAATTGTAACCACATTAACACGTGACGTACAGGAGCGTGGCCAGCCTCACGTCCGGGAGGGAAACATTTGTTTGAAATCAATGTAAAAAAAGGTGATAACTATATATCTGTATATAGAGCCTCCATAACGTTGTTTCTGAAACAGTGGGAGGGTGCTGACTGGTTGGATGTACTATTTGCATCAGAGAATGGCAATCCTTCCCGAATCCTTTCCCCCAGTCCACACCTGATTTGGCATTATATATATATATATATATATATATATATATATATATATATATATATATATATATATATATATATATATATATATATATATATATATATATATATATATATATATATATATATATATATATATATATATTTATATACATTTATATATATATATATATGAATATATATATATATATATATATATATATATATATATATATATATATATATATATATATATATAAATATATATATATATATATATATATATATATATATATATATATATATATATATATATATATATATATATATATATATATATATATATATATATATATATATATATATATATATATATATATATATATATATATACATATACATATATATATATATATATATATATATATATATATATATATATATATATATATATATATATATATATATATATATATTGACAATTTATCACCATGGATATATATATATATATATATATATATATATTTTAGGATACACTCCTGTATAAATCATGAACCCTATAGACTAATGATATGAAAAGTTAAAGTTTTACATATCCTCACCCATATATATGTCATTTATGTTATATTATTCTTTTTTCTTTTTTTCTTCTAAATTTGTGTCACTTGCCACTATGTTGATGCGTCACATTGGAAATTCAGAGAGTAATTTCTTCGTCTCACACTCTCTCATGCTATCCCCCTTCTATCAAAGTTGTTGTCCCCAAGTCATATTTTTGCAAGTCAAGTCAAGTTGTTCAAGCAAGTCAAGTCAGTTGTTCGCAAGTCACAAGTCATTCGTTTGCGAGTCAAGTCAAGTCACAAGTTGATAAAAATGTGACTTGAGTCGAATCGAGTCCAAGTCAGCAATTCGATTCAACAAGTCTGCCTTCTCTGCACGCGCGTCCCCACATCTACACACTTCGGCCTAAAAAGATAATCATTTGCGTCCTCAAAATGCACATCTCAGTCACCAACCGACAATTAGATCACGTGGTGCCATTAATTCATGTTTATGTGTTTTGATTTATTTTTTCTTTGAGTGCACTGAAATGAATGTTAGGGCGTTATTTTGAATCGTCTCCAGGATTAAATCTCAACATGAGGCCATCTGCCCAAATTAATCAAACAAGAAACAATAACAAATGAATAAGTTATTACTCAGACACAGTCTGTTGATTTGAACGGATGGTACTCAACCCAATACTGGCTTAGGCCTACTTCTCGTTGATACTCTGTATATAAAGTATGCATCGACTAAAATTATCACATTTTTGAAGCGTTTGAAAACGCAGGCAGAATAATGTGTTGCTAATCTTCGTATCATAGAATAGAATCAATTTTAATCCAGGCGAGTCTTGGGGTCATGACTTTAAAAAGCAAGTACGGGAAACTTGTTAAGCCGTTTTATCCAGTCAACACTGGACAGGTTCTACTATTGATTTATCTTTAATGCCACCCTTAGCAGTCGGACAATTACTTTTCCAAACCATTCTTTATGAGGAACACAATAGGTCCCCCTCTTGACAGACAGAGGCGCCATAGTTACCAATTCTTTTATTTTAAGTGTGCGTTAGTAATGCTGATGAAAAGATCCCATTCAACGTGATAGAGTAACAATTTAATTGTGTTTTCTTGTCGAAAGCAAATATAGCACTTACACGAAACCGTAACACGGCTTGATTTTTGTAGTATACAGTTTGTTCTTCGCTCATGTGAAACTTTTTCGATATCAGAAAACTTTATTTACATTGTTATTGAACTGTTTTGGATGTTAAATCGGTGACATTCTAGCTTGTACTTGTGTGTCACTTATAGTGAATATAAATATTGTGGAGGAAATCGTTGAGAATCCATTTCATCAAGTCGAGTTACACGTTTCTAATAATCTTCTAGAAGCTAAGAAAATAATATATTGCAGTGTGATAAAAAAAAAAAAAAAAATTTACTGGACCTACGATTTAAGTTTAAGATTTGGAGATTGAAATCTTTCGTACCGTCCGTCACAATGGCGGCAAAGTCTCCTCGCTGATTTCCACAGCTCGAGTTGATCAGGCTTGGATTAATTGTGGATATTTGGTCGGTGGCTATTCGACTTTAAACATGGGGTCTGGGTCATCTAAAAAGAAAAGAACAGTTGTTGTTGCAATCTCGTAAGTATTGATTTTCATTTTTCAGTCCTCGTACGGAAATATTGATGTGCGTAATTTTTTTTTTCTTTTTTTTTCGAGAGTTTGAAGAACATGGAATCGTGGAATATAGAAGAGAAGGCGTTTGACTCAGTGCACAGAGAAAGCCTCTGGAAAATAATGGCAGCTTATGGTATTCCACAAAAGATAATATGTTTGATTAAAGCGTTATGAAGACAGTGAATGTGCAGTTATAGATGATGGTGTGGAATCTAAATGGTTTCAAGTCAAAAATGGTGTAAAGCAAGGAAATGTAATGTCAGGGTTCCTTTTTCTGATGGTGGTAGACCGGGTGATGAGAAAACAACTGATAATAACAGGAATGGAAGTTTATGTCAATCCTTGAGGACTTAGATTTTGCTGATGATATCGCTCTACTTTTATCTACATATCGTCACATGAAAACCAAAGTGACCAGGCTCTTTCAGTATGCTGCACAAACAGGCTTAAGAATTAATAAGGATAAGACAGAGCTCGTGAAAGTTAACAGCAAATGTACAAACAAAGTTTACCGATAACCAACAATAAAATAAAGTAAACAAGTTCAAATACTTTGGTACAACAGTAAGTTTACAAGGTGGTGGCGAGAAAGATATCCACAACAGAATCTCTAAAGCAAGAGTAGCATTTATGAAATTAAATAAGATATGGAACTCAAGCCCATTCTCAATATATACAACAATACGACTGTTAAACTCTCTTGTTAAGTCTGTACTCTTGTATGGTTGCGAGACATGGAGAGTTAATGTAGCAGATAATAAAAAGCTGGATACACTTATGTTCATATGTTACAGTAGAATTTCGAAGATCAGATGGCCATATGTAATATCTAACGATGAAATACTGAGAATCACTAAACATGACAAAATCAGCACTGAAGTAAAAAGAAGAAGGTGGAGGTGGATTGGTCATGTGTTGCACATGAGCACCATTAAGCACTGTGTGACAGCTATGACGTGGAACTAGAGGGGAGAAGGAAAGTTGGTCTCCTAGAACGAAGAACGACCACTGCAGCCTTATGGGCCAGGAGGCCTGAAGAGACTAGATGAGGTGAGATGAGGAATCAACTCACAGAAAACGTTGTGTCGGCGCCGTCTCCACTTATGTTCAAGAAACGTCCAGATGAATATGGGATATTATGGGCTAAATAGGCCCCCTTTCCCGTAGAGCCACATTTAAGTTCATGGATGTGGCTATCAAGGTAAGGTAAATATTAGTTCTCGTAACCAAGTTTTTAAAAACCAATCCTGGGACTGTGGTGGTATTAATGGTATGAAGGGGCGTAGTAGACAAGTGTGACGCAACTCGAGTATAATCCTGTGGTCCGTGCGGATTTGGCGTTCGGGCCCCGTAAGCAAACATATCGCAGTGACATTGCTCAGGACGGGCCTTAAAATATCAGGGGCCGTGTGGTTTCGGGCCATATTGTTGCGCCGGTGATGAATGTGCCGATAAAGTTTGGGACACAAATTGCACCAAAACATATGGTAAATAATGCATACATACATTTACATATATAGAACTAGGATACATCTTCAAATCTGCCATCAAAACTGGGACCCTTATGTGAGAAAAGTATGAATATTTGAACCAAACTTCAAAGGTATAGTGATCAAGATTCCGTGGCCCCTCAGCCTTGACCTACCGTCAGTTTCAGACCCCGGGGAGTGGAATCTTGCAGGGGAAGAAAACACCAACGCTGAAAATGATCTAAAGTGGGGCAAGCATAGATGGGTTGAACTAGAGAGTGTGAAACTACACAAATGTAAATTTACTTGTATACAGTAATCCGAAAGTCAATGAAAATTACCAAAGTTTTGCAGAAATAAAATCAAACAAATAATTTTAACAAATAAAACATCCACAATCACCTAAGCACACCCATAACCACCCAAAACACCCACAACCACCCAAACACACCCACAACCACTCAAACACACCCACAACCACCAAAGCACACCCATAACCAACCCAGAACACCCATAACCACTAAAACACAACCACCCACAACCAACCCAAAACACCCACAACCACCCAAACACACCCACAACCACCAAAGCACACCCACAACCAACCCAAAACACCCACAAACATTGCATTGTTGACATAAAGGTGGTTAAAGATGTATATACGTAGGCCTATATAATTATTCAATCGCCTTTATACATGAAAAGAATGTTCTGGATTCCGAGTAAGACAGTCATTACAAGTCTTATGAAATAATTTGTTCACCCTTACCGATCCACTATAGAAGCTTGAAGACTTGAATTGTATGCACGCACTTGAGAGTACAACATATTGTGTGTGTGTGTGTGAGGGGGGGGGAGTGAAAAGTTTTAATATTAAGAGCCTGACCATAGGCGGGATTTGGGGTGTTCAAGGGGTTTTTCCACACTTTGTCCCGTATTTGTATCTATTGAATCGTGAATGATTGTATTTTAATGTGAATTTATGATTTAGTTCACCTTTTTATGTTGTCACTCCCCCCACCCCTCCCACCCCACAATTTTCTGTGGGAAATTCCCAACTATGGCTGTAACCCTTCTAAAATGACAAAATATTTTTCTTTATTATCGTTACCTCTATCTATTTATTCTCTTACAGAGCATCAAATGCCTTCGAAGATGCAGGAAAAATAGCCGAAAATCGAAAGGCACAGGGAGATTTGCCGAGCACCAATGGGAGTGACAAAAGCTCAAAGTTATCGAACATTATATCCACTACAGAAAACGGTATGACCTACATTTCCCAATAAGTTGGTATTTGAACAAACATGATAGCGTTTGGAAATACCGTATTTGAAATTGACGTATTATGCACCCTGCTCTAATAAGTATAAGTCCTAACGCAACATTATTTGACTGATGATATAATTTATTTGATTAATTTAAAGACGCGACCCCGAGCTTCGGTGCTTATAAAGGAAAAACATTGACTTGGTTGTCGATGTTATGTCTGTCCGTACGTGCTTATAAAGGAAAACAAAACTTTGTGTCTAGAAGGTGGTGCAATTTCATTTTCGCAAGAACTCTAGCTGGCGTTAATTACATCGTATACGATAAACATAATATAATCATTAGCTTAGCGCACCTAGAACCTTTTGACATTAGTGGCCCTTCTTTATTTTCCCATATGACATTGCTTGGGTGCCCTAAGTTTGGGTTACCACACAGAGACAGAATTGAAATTTACTCTTATTTTTATGGGTTACCTCCCCCCTACCACCCCTCCCCTCCCGCTCCCCCTCTTACCCCACACACTTTTACCAGCTCTTGTTACGCCTCGAATTACAGCTATGTTTATTATAACACTACTTGAACTTAACAAAATAATTATACTAAAAAAAGGTGATGCGAAGGGTGGGGGTGGGGTGGACGGATAGGTGGCCTCCAGTCTAATTTGATTTCTTTAGAGAAATGTTAATGACAGTTGATACCCAATTACCGTCTATGGTAAACATTTCTTAGGGAAAAGACAAATGACAACTGTTTATTTTCTAGTTCACACTGATCTATAAGGTGTACACATAGAAGGTGCGGGACAGGAAACTAGGGGACGTTTGGTACATATATCGTACCAAAATGGTGGTTCCAACAACATTCGGTTATAGTATAATAATGATGGTGAAGATAATGATAATGACGACGTCGCTGTTACTGCTGATAATAATAACGATAATGGGATGATGATGATGATGATGTTGATGATGATGATGATGATGATGATGATGATGATGATGATAATGATGACGATGTTACTGTACCTGCTGATGATATGATGATGTTGATGACATTGTTGCTGCTGCTGACAATGATGGGATGATGCTAATGACAACGTTACTGTTACTGCTGATGATGGTGATAATATTGATTACGATGATGATGGGATGATGATGATGGGGGTTGTGATGAAAATGACGCTAAAGATGATGATGAGTCTGATAATGGTGGTGACGACGGAAATAACATGATGGTCATGACGATGATGTCCTTAATCTGAAACATCTTTATAACTCATTTTGTAATTCTGTTTTATTGCAGGAATAAAAGTGGACAAAAACGCAAATGTGAGCAAAAATGATGACATAAAAAATACAGAAAAAGATGAAGAAACAGCAGAGACCCCGGAAGAGCTTGGAATACTCAGAATCCAAAGGTATAGAAATTGTTTGCAATTAAAAAATACTTTATATCAATAATTAAAAAGTTAATAAATGAAACACATGGCAAGGAAGTGGTGATTGGCAGAGGCGTTGGGAGGAGAGGGGGAACTGCTCCCCGAGAGGGTTTCATTTCCCGGTTTTATGCTTTCTTCCCGGCTGCGAGGTGAAATTGGAAAAATATTAATATAAAATTGAAAAATGTGGTAAAATTGAACGTGTTGGTAAAATTTTCCAAAAATTGTTTTTAAAAAATCCAGAAAATTGTACAACAATTCACAAAAATGAAGAAAATTCCTGAGGATTAAGGAACTTTTTCGAAGATGGAGAAATTTTCAAGGAAATTAAAGAAATCTTCCAAAAAATTGAATGGGATTTTGATGAAAAGTGTAATTTATCAGTGCATTTTTCACTTGTCACCGGAATTTTTTTTTTTTCCTCTGAGAGGTGACCCTTCATACGCCCCTGGAGTGGAGGGGGGAGGGGGGATTTTCTGGGAGAAGTGGAAAATGGGGCCTTGCCGAGCAAAAATAATTAACAATTGTGGATCTCTGATGTGACTAACGAGTAAGCTCTGAAGAGCGATCCCTGACGAGTAAAGAACACATCATGGATGCGTCTGAAGTAGGAGAGAAATAAACTTATACTTGCATTGGAACAATACTCATTACGAAAGCCATTCAGGGAAAATGTTAATTTGTAGTTAGATATAATTAATTTGTATTATTTCTTAGTTAAAAACTGTTACTTTGTAATTATGAATTATCAATTTGTTATCACAAATTATTAATTTCAAATACAAATTGGTAATTTTTAAATAAATATTAATGATTTGTGATTGTAATTAGAAATGAATGATTCATAATAACAAATAATTATTTTTCCAAATGGCCCTAATGGGCTTTCGTATTCTCATCACTGAATTGGTGGGATAGAAAATATAATAGGCGTATAAGTGAAAATGCAGTCGTTATAAAAAGCTTTCTTTTTACATTTACAGTGCATTCCGAGGACATCAAGAGCGTCAATTACTGAAGAAACAAATTGAAATGGCGAAATTAATCCAAAGGTAAGTTTATAGCTTTCTAGACGATGGCTGTAATTCCTGGAGAACAATGGGGAAACAATGGAATTTGTCCTCCAACTCCACTTTCCGCCATAATTAAGTAAATACATACGGTTTTGACAGTGTCGCAACTTGATGTCCGTGGGGCCCGTGGGGAATTTAGCGTTCGGGAGAGGGAGGGGGGGGGGGTGTGTTCCATAACGAAAATATCCTAGATATCGAGGAGACACGCACACCTTCGTGAAGACATGCATGCCATCTTGATGACATACATTTCATCACGATGTCGTGCAGATCGATTAATGCCACTCTTGATTAATATACATAACATGGCATTGCGATATACAAGATAGTCATAAAATTAGTTTTCTTTGATATGAAATGTTACAGACGGTATAGAAGACATCTTTCGGAGACAAGTGATGATGGGTTCCTACCAAATACGCATCCGGCAGTTGTACAACAGAGAGGTAAAAAATGATTTATTCTGAGAAATCTTTTTTGCTCGAATAGAAAACTCTTTCCAGCTTTTAATAGACTTTGGAAACGATTATGATGGAGATGCTCACTGTACTTGTACTTGTACTTGTACTTGCACTGGTACTGGTTTGTACTGGTACTGGTACTGGTACTGGTACTTGTACTGGTACTGGTACTGGTACTTGTACTGGTACTGGTACTGGTACTTGTACTGGTACTTGTACTGGTACTTGTACTGGTACTGGTACTGGTACTGGTACTTGTACTGGTACTTGTACTTGTACCTCCGTCAACCAAATTGGACGGAGGTTATGTTTTTGCTTCCGTTTTTCCTCATAAACTAATGATTGGATTTTGATGACATTTGGTGTGTTGTTTTGTTACTGCTTCAGAAACGAGTGATTAAAACTTGGGACATATCGAAGCAGGATAAGGGCAGAAATGGAAGGGTGGAGATGTTTTAGGATGAGATCTGGTAAGACTAAGTTATCAGGACAGCTGAAACTTTCCAGCATGTCTAATGGAATGTGCTGAACAATGAATGTGTGCATACTAATAAGCTTATTTGCATAACAATGAAAATATTTGTCCAGTTAAAGTTTTTGTAAAGTTTTAGATTAAGGTTTTCATAAGTTATGAATGGTGTACATTCATGTAACTTGGCATAGGGGTAGAGGACATTGGTACTGTACAAATGAGCATGACTGGGGGTTGTCAGTGCATACTAACTAGATTATTTACATAACAATGAAAAGATTCGTTCGGTTAAAGTTTTTGCTTACAGTTTTCATAACTTCAGTTATGAATGGTGTACATTCATGTAACTTGGCATAGGGCAATAGGGGTAGATGACATTGGTAATGTCCAATTGAGCATTATTGGTGGGTTGTGTGTGCATACTAATTAGCTTATTTGCATAACAATGAAAATGTTTGTATCTATGATATCTCTTAGAATTAAGTGGATGTAAGGATTTTGTTAGCACAAAATAATGATCATATATGTAAAGAGCATTGTCTACATTTACTGGGAAGGTAAAGTGTGCATATTAGTAAGGTTTTTTGCATAACAATAGACTTTCTAACAAAATGTTTAACATGAGTGCATAACTAAGTTACGAATGGTGTACATTCATGTAAATTGGCACAGCGGTAGAGGACATGAGTACTGTATAAATGAGTATGGTTGGGGGGTTGTGTGTCCATTCTAACTGGCTTATTGGCATAACAATGAAAATATTTTGTGTCTATATATGTCTTGATATGTCTTGAATTAAAGCGGGAGTGGGGATTTTGTTTACACAAATGAAAAAATGATCATATATATGTGAAGAGCATTGTCTACACTTCATGGTTAGGTGTAATGTGCATATTAATTAGGTTGTTTGCTAGAATTGTTTAGGGGCACATTAATGCGCGCGCGAAGAGTTGCATCTTTTCGGTGTGGAGTCCAGGGGCCCCTTAAGGCTCAATCCCATGGTGAAGAAGCTCTGGGATTTTAGCTATAATCATACCTCAGAATGAAACTATTCTGACTGATAAGGACAATTCATGAGCCAAACAAACAATTGCTTCCTATGAAATCATCGCCTCTGTCCCTGTAAAACAGCAAAGCTAGGGGTCTGCTTGAGTGTTTATTAGAACATGATTGAGATCGGTATGCATACTAATTAGCTTAAAAGCATAACAATGAAAATATGTGTATCTATGATATATCTTAAATTTAAATGGGCGTGGGGAATTTGTTTACACAAATAATCATATATGTGAAGAGCATGGTCTACACTTAATTGTGAGGTGCAACGTGCATATTAATTAGGTTATTTGCATAACAATAGACTTTCGCATAAAATATTTAACCTGAGATAATAACTTGGTATTTGTTTTAGTGGTAGAGGGCATTACTAATGTTCAGTTTTGCATGATTGGGGAGTGTGTGTACATACTAATTAGCCTATTTACATAGCAATGAAAATATTTGTATATGTGGTATCTCTTGAATTAAAGTGGGCATGATGATTTTGCTTAAACAAAGGATCATACAGTATATGTGAAGAGCATTGCTTACACTTAATGGTGAGGTATAGTGTGTATATCATTTAGGTTATTTGCGTAACAAATTACATAAGACTTTGCTGCAAAATCTTTGACCTGAAATCAAAAATATATGGCTTATGATTTATTACTAACTTCACATTTCTAGTTTTGTTACGATATTGACATTCCTGACATAAATAACAATCAAAATGTTTGTCTTGCCATGAATAAAGATGCAAATAAAAGTGTTCTTGCTTCTAAAGAATGTTAAATTAAGGCGTTTGGGAAAATAAACAATAAACAGAATGTGTGATAGATGAAGAAATGATGATGAGCTGAAGGAATTAGGATGAGGGTGAGATTTTATGTGGGACAGGGTGGAATTGTATCATAGGGCAGGGTGGGGTGGGATGTTGGTCAGGATGCGTTGAAATGTTAGACAGGGTGGATTGGCATGTAGAACAAATGGTGGGTTAGCATGTGGAACAGGATGGATTGGCATGTGGAATAGGGTGCGTTGGAACGTGGAACAGGGTGCGTCGACATGTGGGACAGGGCGGAATGGCATGTGGTGGGGTGTCATTTGGATTTCAGTTGTGATGACATATGGGACATGCAAGTGGTGGAATGACAAACAGTATCTGGTTTCAGATGTGATTGCATGGAGTATTGGCGTGGGATGATATTTAGGGACAGGTTGGGATGGAATGAATGTGGGACTGTCTGGAATATGCATTATTAGCGGTGAGGAGATTTGTATCGTTTCGTTTCCAATGTCTAGTGTTTTGCACAATTTTGCTTTAATGTTATTGTACATTTTGATGCTGCTTGACTTTGCTTGACACACATATTTTGTTAAAATGGAAGTTGTATTACAATCCAAGATGTAGTTCTAGGAACGGTGTAGGGGTTGGGGAGGGTACAGGTTGGAAAAGGCGCTTAATGACAAGCTTTCATTGACATTGGCAAGCCGCCCTGGGCCTCTCTCCTTTTTTGTTATTCAATTGGTATAACTAAAAGAGGTATTGTGGTTATAAAGACTGCTAGCTTTTACCTGTTTTCTGAATTACTGGGTGAACCTTGAGCTTGAAATATCTGGGAAAACTCAAAGATATTTGGAAGCTTGTAGTAAAATGTGAAAATTACCAAAGCAA
Organism: Chiridota heheva; assembly: GCA_020152595.1. Lineage (NCBI taxonomy): Eukaryota > Metazoa > Echinodermata > Holothuroidea > Apodida > Chiridotidae > Chiridota > Chiridota heheva. The sequence goes on along the minus strand of JAIGNY010001168.1, from coordinate 2,297,457 downwards.
ATGAAAATGTAAGTGCATCTTTCAAAGCTCAAATAATTGAAATCATCTGCCCTGCTACCTTATTTCTAGATATACTTCCCTCTATAAGCCCATTCTCTATACTAGTTTTGACTAGTCGAGCATACTGTCCTTCCGACATTTCTTCTTATTTATACCTGTCGCTTACGTAACTGTAAGCCGTCCTTGGTGATTTTATCAGAAGTTTAAGTTTAATCTAAAGCTTCAGATCTACATTCTCAAGCAAAATGGGAGAGAGAGAGGAAGATTTTAATATCTTACAAAACACCTTTGATAATCTACTATTGTAATTCCTATAAGTCACATTATCTATTTGTTCCTATTTCTTTTGTATTCACTGAACCTATAAAGACTTTTTTCACTGTCTGTGTTAATTTGTCAATTATAAGATGCTCATGCATCAATCATGTATCCCTTCTGCATTCAGTGTGTACATTTAAAGTTCCATTTCTATCATCGGTGTATTTATTTATGCAACATACTTTCGATTGAGCCGTTTGTATTTCATTTTTAATTTGTTCATATATACCATAAGATTTTCTGTACGTATTTTTTCTGTTGCTTTGTATAAAAAATATGTGACTTGTTAAACTCGTAATGAGACCAATAAAATGTTACTAAAAAAAAAAAAAATGATCGCCTTAAATGTCTGTATATCAGACTTCCAGATGAGTTATTGTCAATTTTGAACAGAAAATCTTCAATTTATTAAATACCAAAACGTTTGGGACTGAGTTGAAAATTGTTATTCAGTTTTAGCTCATTTTCATAACATGGACTAAATTGGCACAAAAATCACCCATTTTAAAATTAAAAGAAGAAAAAATATTGAAAATTGTAAATAGTTGAGCTCATTTTTATAACATGGACTGAATTGGCACTTTTATTTCATTTCAAGCACTGTGTACAGGTATATAAATGATTAGGAGATCAATTTCGTAAAAGAATGAAAAATTTGCAATCATTGAATTATAGGCAGTGGCTTATTCAGTATATATGTGTGTGGGGGAGGGGGCGCAATACGTCTACAATATCATATACATAATCTGACAATAAACTGTAAAAAAAGGGGTAATATAAGGTTAAATATCGTAAGAATATTTTATCGTTTCCCACCTGAAACCGAAAGCTGAATACGCGCCACTGTTTATATGTGGTTAACAAATTCAGCAATATCATAAACGGAACTAAAATAATGAGAGCGGTGGCCCAGCATAAACCTAGTCCGAAATTCAAGAGAAATTAATAGAAAAATCATTTTTGTTTTAAAAATTCACAATTTTTCTTGAAGAATTGGAGGATCGACGCGATCAACGGCATCACCGATCGAGAGCGTGGAGAGACAAGGAACCAGAGCTGAAGCGAATAGCAGAATATCAACCAACAGTTGGTAAGAATATCTCACATGGAAAGAGGCAAGGGAGGGAAGGGGAGGGGGGGGTTGGAAACAAAAATGAATTATAATAGTGACACGCGGGAGAGGCAAACTATTGTTTCCTGAATATAATTTCTTATTCTTTCCAAAATTCTGAATAATATTTGTTTGATTATGGAAAGAACAAAACACATTTGTGAAAAAGCAAAGTGAATGTTTAAGTTTGACATTTTATTGTTCTTCACATCTTCTTGTATACTCTTATCTCTCAAATTAAATGTCAAGCAAGTTAGTTGAAGATGACTTTAAGAAACAAAATGTTGAATAAACTTTAAAATTCCTTTAAACAATGGAGATAATCAAATCTGAAATTATGTCTCACTTCTTGACTGGTATGGAAAGTGTATGGTTTGCGCCTTCCTCTTCGCTTTAAAAAAAAAAAAATAATAATTTACATCTTAGAAATGTCTGTGTACTAAGTTAATGTCTTTTTGTCAGGTCGTATATCATCTTTCTAAATTCTGTTTTACTACTTTCCATGCACTGGTTTTCAAGCCACACATAAATGTATAATAGAATATATAAAAACTTTGAGGTATGTCTCTACACAACGAGACATAAATTTAAAATGATTTGGTCATATCTTAATGGAACAATATTTGTGAATTTTCTCTTCATCATTTGAAGTCGCCTGCTTTTATATAAGATGGACTTCCTTGACTTCTAAACACCATACATTCAACTTCTCTCGTACAAAGTAACCCATTTTAAGCCGCATAACGTTTAAACTAACCCTATTTGTCGCTGACTCAACTACTTACTAATTATAAGTTTTTAACATTTGGAAATTCCTTTTTGTGAGTGAGGGGGAGGCCGGCGCCAAGAGGAGGGGGTGTTGTCAGAAACAAGGATAAAAAACAAGGCAATTTAAAGGTATTAAAGCAGTAAAGTGATATATTGGAAGTACATGTATTCTAGCCCGATCACCCCCCGCCTCCCCCCCCCCTCCTCCGAAAAAAAAAAAAAAAAGGTCTGACCTTTTTAAATGAGTAGTCGTTGACAGTGGTGATCGAATACAATATTAGACGGAACTGGGAACAGATTGTGTTAAACATTCTCAATTCTAACTGAACAATCACAGTAGGCGTAGCCTAACGTTATAGACATAACCCGGGTTAGAGTTAGGGTTAATGGCTTGACCGCTAATGTTAGACTAGGATTCTGTAACTGTGAAATTAAAATTGAGAATGTTAAACGCAATCTGTACCTAGTTTCGTTTGCTTATTAATTTGAATGATGCTTATTTAAATGCAATACAACAACAAATTACAAATACTATAATTTTAGGATAAGATTAATCGGTAATTTACCTGTATATGTCTCACTCGACTACAACGCTGGTCACTGAACATTAAGTAATTAAAGTGACCAAATTGAACACCTCTATGCGTTCTCTTTCTGTTACATGCCAATTACATGTAAATGTGTTCGCAAATAGAACACGTTTATGTGTTCACAATTGGACGCTTGGTGTTCAGAAGTAGAACACTTAGTGTTTATTTATTAGAACACCAGTGTTCAGAACACCAAGACCCGTTCTAAAACTGTTACAGTTGTGGTGTTCAAATAGTGATTAATTCTTGAACACCTGAATTTGCAGTGTATATCTCATGATTTAATAATTTTTCGTGAAATCTGTTTCAATTTTGAGCAATTTCCTTCATGTTCAAACAATTTTCTTTGATTTTCGGAAATTTTCGCGAAATTTTCCTTCTTTTCGGGATATTTTCTTCAATTTTCGGGATATTTTCTTCCATTTTTCTTCATTTTCAGGAAATGTTCTCAAAATTCAAGGAAATGTTTTATTTAATTTAGCCAAACTTTTCATTAATTTTACCTAATTTTTGTTTAGTTTTACCTGTTTTATAAGGATTTTCCAAATTCACCTTCCAATCGGGAGGAAATATTCAGCCGGGAAGGCGAAATCTTCTCAGGAGGCAAACTGCCCTCCCCTGCTTTCTGTGCCTCTAAAAACATACATCCATCTAAAAATCAATGGTACCATTAGTAACGTCCAAAACAAGTGCAATATTTCATCAGGCCTGTCGTTCAAATTGTCCCCTAAATCGTCAGGTCTGGCTACGTGCCTGGGCTGCGGGCTTGTACGCCCGCCGGATACACAAACTTTTTAGGTAACTGAATAAAGATTTCTGAATATTTATAACTTTCGTTGGTGATTTGGCTATGAAAGTGGCAGACTTTTCATATGATTTGACTACAATGTGAAATAAGCTTTAAATCTGAAATGGTGGGTTTTAAAACTTCTATACTCCACTTTTATTATCATCCAATTCTTTCATATTTTTCTATTATATTAATAGTTTAGCTTTCAGTCATAAAATCATTTAAGTACAGACGTATCATGCATCCGTCATTTTTGTTGTTTTACAGGAAAGAGGACACAAGAAGAATTTAGAGCATTCCAAGATGAAATCATAGATCTGAAATGGAAAGCACAAATGCAGCAGGAGTTATGTGAATGTGGCGATGGCTTTGAGCCTCCTAGAATTTTGGTAAGTGTCTTAAAGGATGATCAAGCAAGTTCATCTTTTATGAAAGAGCTCGGACTTCCCCGGATTTCCAACCCACAGTTGTTCACGCAGTTCATCTGCCATCAGTGTCACGCGTCGATTTTCGTTTGTGCTTTTTGCCCCAATCCATGTTTTGTGCCACATAAGGAAAAAAAAACGTTAAATAAATGAAAATCGGTCACCGATTTTCGTCACTGGCAGAAGCTTGGAAGTTTTCGGATTGTCGCTGAATATCAACTTACCCGTGTACTTTGGATGATCCATTTTTTAAATATCATTTCTATGATCAATTTTATTTTTCATTATGCTTCAGCTTTCTAAATATAATGCTGAAATGTCTATCATGAACGAATGAAACTTCTACATAAGAAACACTTGATTTAAAATTGCTTCTTTTTTTTTAATTCACAGAATAGTAAATTATCTTTTTTTTTTTTTTTTTCAGCTAATAGCTTCCAACGTACAACACAGCTCAAAATTAATATCAATCAGAAAAGAAGGCATTTTGGCATTTTGTTATGTAAGTATATACAAATTCGATGAGAATTTAACTAGGCTCCTATTTTCACTGAGCAGTGGTAACACTATAGCCACGCTCGCACACGTATGTGTGTATAGTTTACACAAGTTGGAGAGTTGGGGAACGTTAAAAAAAAAACGAAAAATACAATACCAACATAATGATAATAACGAAATTATTTCATTGGCATTACGTGTGTGGCACAGCTGCACCTTTCGTACTCGGATAACGATATGCTGGCGCCGCTACAATGGTATATAAGAATTGGCCCAATGGGTGCAAAAATATTTCAAAGTCTGTACCAACTATCGGATCAGAGGTTCCGATTCTGCTGAGAATTATTCAAGGAGAGCAAAATTTATTTAATTTCGGAAATCAATCACTTTCATTTAAACTATTAGTTAAAAGTTTCATTATCTATTTTTAATTTTTTTATAACCTTCTTTGATTTGTAATATCGCCCAAATTGGAATGACCTTTAATGCATTTAAAACAGATTTAGTAAATACATTCCAAATACTCTTATTTAAAACAGCTTCAAAAAAAGATATTTACGAAATAAAAGTGGAAGGATTAATATAAACAATTACATTGAAAAAGTTATCTTCTTAATGGCTTATTCTAGTTATTCACCAATAAGAATACAAATTAACATGTCTATTTCACGACGCAATAATTAACTATGCATGCTGGTAACACCCGCCAAGTCCTCCCCAAGGCCGACGAAAGAACAAGGCCCGGGGAAAACTAACATTTGAGAGCCTCTCATATCTCGAAAAATTCTGAAGAGCAAAACAAATATGTCTTCAGCTATCTTTAGTCAAAGTAACACATGTACCATTTTCGCCATATGTCAAGCATATGTCGCTGTGGTTGTGTTTTCTAAATATTTTTTACTTTTTTATATTTGGTTATTTTACTTTTTAAACGCCACAACATATACTGTTGTTAGACCACAGTGGCTTATGTGAGCTTAGGTGTGCCTATATCTAATGTGCATTCTTAAATGGACCGAGGTATTGCTCTTTTTGGTTCTTAGGAACCACGTGGTTCGTAAGTTGGCAGATTCTAACAGCTTGCAACATAGTTTGAAGAGATAATCCTCGTTTCGAGAAAATTGCTTGACATCCTACTCTTAATTGTGCAACAAATAGTAACGTCACTTCCGCGGCGTGTATTTATTTGCTTATCAGTCTATGTGCAAATATTTAGACCAATTAAAATGCTTCAATTGTAGGCTATTGCATATTTTTGTCTCCGTTAAGACGATAATCGGCCTTAGTATAGCCAATAGGTAAATATAGTTTTCTCTTAAATATTCATGTTGATTTTCTAATGATGCATTTGTTAAATTTGATTTGTTTCTCTCTATTTTTACCTTAAAGGATTTCGAAAAAGAAACTTTTGATTCCATATTGGATATGATACAAGTTAATCTGGCTAGCGTCAAGAACGGAAGTAAGATCAAATCCCTCTGCATTGTAACTCAGGTGAGATGAAGTGAATACTAATTGGACATAATGAATATCACATGATTGATAAATATGAAGACCAGACGCGCACAGACCTGCATGTGGTGGTGGTTTAGGGGAAGTGGCGAGGAGGGATGAGGGGTGGTGAAGCGCCCAAGGCTACAAAATAGAAACAGATAATTTGTGAGATTCGTACAAACATTTTATGAAAAAATGCAATAACGATAATAATAATAATGGTAATGCTAATAATGATAATATTAATAATAATAACAATAATGGGAGAATGTAAATATTTTTGGAAGACTTTTTATGACTTCAAGCTATTAAAACAGACTATGAACGTGTAGGTAGCAAAAAAAACAATCATAGTAGCACAATTATTCATCAAAATTGGTTCAACTTTGACCATTTACAGTATTTTTCCATCTTAGTACTTTAACATCATGACGTATTACAGGGTGACGGTGGTATTTTGTTTTGTAAACCATTTGTTTTTTTAAATGTTTTTCATAATTGCTTGAAGTAGTGCAGCAAACTCTCACCGACTGTTTTTGAGTCTTTGCCACGCCCCCAATCAAATTACATCCAGATTCTGAGCTGTCAATACCCGGTCATACATCACAAATTTCGCATGAATTAGAAACTGATCAAACTTTAAGCATTCCTAACCCAAAATTTAAGATTGTAATACCCTTTCAATCATTACAGACAATAGCTACATTTCCATACAACTTTAAGCATATTACGACATCTGTGGAATTCGATATCTTCTAAAGGGAACATGCAGTAGCCTAATTTTTGTGACGCCGAAAACGATAACCGAACGCTGGGCACCAGAGGGTCGCAAAGCCCCTGGCATTTTCTCAAGCGAAGCGAGTATACGTACGCTGGGGATCAGGGCCGGGCCGCCAAATCCCAATGGGCGGGAGCAATTTTAGCGGATTTGAGGTCGCAAAATAGAATAACCTAAAAACTGTTGGGTAATTTTTTTTTTTTTTTTTTTTTTTTTTTGGGGCACCTATGGAGGTCAGGGGCTCGCCACTTTAGCCGAACATGTTATCAAAAATTGTGTTCACAATTGTGATTCTAATTGTCCACTATATACATATGGATGGAATACATGAAAGCGTATATATATATATATATATATATATATATATATATATATATATATATATATATATATATATATATATATATATATATATATATATATATATATATATATATATATATATATATATATATATATATATATATATATGTATATATGTATATATATATATATATATATTATATATATATATTTATATATATATATATATATATATATATATATATATATATATATATATATATATATATATATATATATATATATATATATATATATATATATATATATATATATATATATATATATATATATATATATATATATATATATATATATATATATATATATATATATATATATATATATATATATATATATATATATATATGTCTGTCTATATACAGGAATCTTTCTTTATTATAGCATAGTGCCTATATTAGTGCCTATACCACAGCTTACTTTTGGTATACTATTCCAAACGAAGTCACGTGATCTCCTTAATCTTTTACTTCATCGACACACTAACGATTTCTTGGTTTTTCTGTTGTCAGGGCGGACCTGGTTTTCTGTACTTATTAAAGAAGAGAGTTTTGACTGTTCCAAAGCTTGAGAAGGAATCAGAAGCAGACCAAGTCAGGTACAAGTTCATTAACTATCTTTTGTTCGAAGGGGTTTGGGAGGGCGATTATCGTGTGAGAGAGAGAGTTGAACACACAATTACAATGACGGGGTCGTCGCCTGCGTTTTCGATTATGATAGTACAAATGCTATCACGAAACGCTTAATACGACCCGGACGAGAACACAGGTACGACGTACGGACAGACATAACATCGACAACCAAGTCAATGTCCACGGCCTTTGAAAACCAGTTGTGGTGCACTGGCGTGTCTACCACCCCAGGCTTGAACCCGGGGACTCGTGGTCTGTAGACAGGTATGATAACCGCTACACCACAGTAGGTAGATGATTATCGTGTATTTATCTCTTATGGAGTTCAACGATTGTTATACTGTATACAATGAAATTGATACCTATTATACAAGACAAATCCTCCAGCATTCACCTATTTCCTTGCTTTCGTAATACTGCATTGTTAAGCTTAAGAAACCGCTCTTTAAATCTTTGGAACTCTATCCCTTCAAACATTTCAACTTCAGTTTCCATAGTAAGCAGTTTAGATGCAACTTTAATCCTATTTTATTGATTCTTATTGATTTTTCCTTTTATTGTAAACTTAAATTAAAACCTGCATCGGTGGGATGGGGTGGGTTTAGCTCTACTTAGGATTATATTATTGTAATTGCTCTTTTTCTTTTTTACCTAAGAAGTGTTTCTACCAGTAAAGCTCTTTAGAGTTTTTAATAGCACTTCTTTTACAGGATGCTTTTTGATTACTTGTAAATATTGTTGTTCTTTTTCTTTGTTGCAATCTTGTTACACAGTACTTTGTAAATTAACCTTTTTAGGTTTCCAATTAGGCCACGCCCACCATAGCAACGCAATAACTATGTGGGGCAAACAAACCTCAAATACGCAATCGTGCATTACCAATGCGTTGACAAGCTTTAATTCATTTATGGCACTTCTCCTAATCTTTAGAGTTGTTAGCAAAAAGGATGAACAAAATTCAGTTTGCTAACTGTTCTGGGTAACAGCAATGAGATTTATAAAGCACGCAGCGGTCCCGTAAGCGCAATTTTTGTTCACCATTTTGCCGTCACTCAGTCTGTGAAATTTGTTTGTACAGTTAAAAACAATTTCAAAAGAATTGAATTCCCCCCTCCCCACCCCCTACCTCTTTTCACTTCCCCTCCATGTATTTTTTTAAGGCCCATGAGTCAAAAAGTTTGGGAAGGGGAAGTGTAAATCCAAGATGGCCGCCCAAACAAAATAGTAATCCATTCCAGTATTGACATTCAAACTGACTCTTTCTAACTTAATGTTAAAATTTAACTTAGTCTTAAATTTGTATATAATTGTTGTAAATATATTTTTTTTCTTTAGGTTTTGGGTGACGTTGGGAAGACTTATGAGCAAATTGAATCCACATCAAGCCGCCATTCATTTTCTTGGGTGCAATGTTCTTGGCAACGAGAAAGGCAAAGAGGTGAGATGCGACACTTTGTGACGTGTAATTTTGGGTTAAAGATACTGTTACAAATAACTCGTTGAAAATTTATAATTTGGAGCACTAACATCAGTGTATCGACTATCGAAGATGAAATTTTTACATTTAAAAAGGCATTAGGGCTAAACAGGATTAGGGCTCAAAAAGTCTTCATTTGTCTATACTCTTACTGGCATTAGGGCTAAACAGGACTAGGGCTAGAAAAGTCTTCATTTTTCTATACTCCTACTGGCATTAGGGCTAAACAGAACTAGGGCTAGAAAAGTCTTTATTTGTCTATACTCCTACTGGCATTGGGGCTAAACAGGACTGGGGCTAGGAAAGTCTTCATTTGTCTATACTCCTACTGGCATTAGGGTTAAACAGGACTAGGGCTAGGAAAGTCTTTATTTGTCTATACTCCTACTGGCATTAGGGCTTAACAGGACTGGGGCTAGAAAAGTCTTCATTTGTCTATACTCCTACTGGCATTAGGGCTAAACAGAACTAGGGCTAGAAAAGTCTTTTGTTTGTCTACTACTAAACAGAACTAGGGCTAGAAAAGTCTTTACTTGCATTAGGCATTAGGGCTAAACAGGACTGGGGCTAGGAAAGTCTTTATTTGTCTATACTCCTACTGGCATTAGGGTTAAACAGGACTAGGGCTAGAAAAGTCTTCATTTGTCTATACTCTTACTGACATTAGGGCTAAACAGGACTGGAACTAGTAAAGTCTTCATTTGTCTATACTCTTACTGGCATTAGGGCTAAACAGGACTGGGGCTAGAAAAGTCTTCCACACACTTGTTCCCAGTTTCTGCCATTTGCATGTATAAATCTATGTTTGTAATGTAATGTATAATATGTTATTTAAATTGTTCTTTTGTTATTAATGTTTTCTGTTTTGCTTATTTTTGCTATTTTATCACATTGTTGAGTTAGCTAAACTAAATACATCCAAGCCATTGGGTTTATCCCCGGTTTCAATAGCGCAAGCAGATGAGAGTACATGACTCCTCCTGGGGGGATGCCAGTCAATCGCAGATTAACTCCCCAGCAGTGCTGGTACTCATGTTATAGCTGCAGTGGACTGAAGCAAGTAGAGTTAAGTGGCTTGCACAATGACACAATGCAGCGTTGACGACGGTAATCGAGCCCGGTACCTTTCGAATACGAGCATTTCTTCGTAATCACTGAGCCACGGTACCTACATTTTACTACAAGAGTGAAAATTAATCAATAACGGTACACTATTTCTACTTCATTCCTTGCTCTTTATAAATGATCAATTGTTTGCTATGTAACTAATTTCAGTTTTTTCTGGAAATCTTTCAGCTTTTTAGAAAACTTAGGGAACTTATGCAGCCATCCATCGTCAAACTAGAAGCTCCACTTGAACTCACTAAAGAAGGTTTGTAGATACAATTTATTTGCAAGGTTTTTAAGGTGCATCCTCATGGTGCGGAAAACCCCGTACCCCAAGTAAACAAGATAATAATGCTGCCAAAGTGGCTTTGATAATCAGGATGATAACTGTCAGCATCTTGAAAAGCATAACAATAATAGCATTGATTCCTCCTCCCATCCCCACACCCCCAAAAAACAAAAAAACTTTTGAAATTATTTTATCTTTCATTTCCCCATTCTCCCGGGATTTCTTACCCTAAATCTAAATTGTTACCTCGTTTATCATTTTAGCCTTGACTTGAAAATGTAATCCTTGTAATTTAGGGACCATCGTCATTTAGTGCCCCCACAAAATGAGAAAATTCTTAAACTAATTTAACAATAGATTTCTAGCTTCAGACTATGATGAAGAAACAATTATTGAGCATCAATTCACAATTTCCATTATATTCGATTTGAAGTTGATTTAAAAAGGATTTTTTTTATTGTATTAGTTCAAATTAAATTGTTATGTTTTCTTTTTGCCTCTCGTTTTGCCTCTCGTTTAAAAAAAACTCTACCAAACTAATTGTGCACTCTACTTTACGTTTTACCCCCGCCAACTCCCCCCGCCAACTCCTCCCCCCCCGCCAACCCCAACCCCGCCAACTCCTCCCCCAACCCCAACCCCCAACCCCCCGCCAACTCCCCTGCCAACCCCAACTCCCAAAAAAAAAATATATATATATATATATATTTACAACGAATTTCTATATTTTCTCTCGCAGGAAATGAAACTATAGACACATATTTCGATTCTGCGAAGTACAGAATATGGAAATCAAGGAGATACTCTAAGACAGATTTCAATTTTGATCAAGAATAAGCTCGTTGGTTATGGATTGTGTGCTTGATCGCCAAGATGGTTAGGACCGTCAAAGGGACGTCAACCCAAACGACCAACAAATAATTGATCGCCCTGCATGTTCCGATGCAGACGTCATGCCCGATGAGAGAAAGCAGTTCTAAGTATTTCATTCCAATAAAGAAAGCACGCCATTATTTATTGGTGTAACTTTTGTAAAACCAGGCCCACTTTCCAGAAATAATGTTATCAAGGCCCCTTGGATCACCCCAGGACGTTAATGCATGATTGGACACCCCACTTTTTAGATGTACTGGGTAGCGACAAGAAAAATTCAGCGGTGTGTGTGTAAGGGAGAGAGGGAAGTTGGGAGGTACGGCGAATTTTTCAACGGATAATCTCTGGAATGAACCATACCTATAATAATTGATGCCACAAATACACATATAAAGGATATAAAAAAAATAATACTTTAAGATCTCGACACAACCAATTTTTTTTAGAATATTCCTTGCTAGAACTTTTAAACGAAATAACAGATTTGATATAAAGATAGTCATTGCTTGTCACAATTGTCAACTGTGGCGGTAGGAACGCGGAGGGGGGGGGGGGGGAGGTCAAGCCCCAATCCCAATATTAAAGGTCTAACGAATTTATTTTGAAGAGTCGGATTTCATCAAAGCATCTTTTCATCCGGCACTCTTCAATTTTCGAGAAATCTCTTAAGTTTTATGATTTTTTTTTTACTTTTCTTCATTTTGGGAAATTTATATTCAGCTTTCACGAAATTTGCTTTATTTTTTGGGAATTTTCCTTCATTTTTGAAAAGTTTTCTTCATTTTCGAAAAATGATTTTCAATTTTCACGAAATTTTCTGCAATTTTCTGGTAATTTCCTTCAATTTTTGAATATTTTCTTTATTTTCGGGAACCCCCTTCCTCGCCTTTACATATAGTTTCACCGTAATAAGAGACTCGTACATTTTTACAGGTTGTTAGTACAAAAAGTAAATCTGTCCCTCCCCTCCCCCAATTACAAACATCTTCCTACGCCGCTGACAATAAAGGGACAACAAATTTTCTACGTAATACAGTTAATGAATGATATGTAAAATTGATTGTTGACATTTGAAGGTGATTTGGTTCTTTTGTTGTTCATTGTGTTAAATGTCCCCTACCAGGGTCGGATCTAGGAAGGGGGGGGGGTTCCCATTTTAATTGAAATGATATCTACGTAAGTCAAGAGCTGGAATGTGAGAAGAATAACGTCTTTGAATTCTGCATCAAACCTCATGCACAACAGAACAAAAGCTAGTTGGAACTAATGTCGCCTCCCCTTCCCCATCCCCTCCACCCTTTTTCGGACACTCCTGGATCCGCGCCTGCCTGCTTACATTAAAAAAAAAAAAAAACACTAAGTCAAATATGGAAACTTTAAGTTGTGATCAAAACACCCTCAGTATGGACATTGACCGCTTCTGCTTTAATGATGCCACAAAATTTATAAGAACGACTGGTGCGGGTAGTTTAATGTATAGGTGTGATGTCATACATGTTATTTGCAATTGTTGATGTATCAAAAATTTAGTTCGTCAAAATCTCTTTGAATGCTTCATAACTATTAAAGAATTAGTTCAGTGGTCAACCAAATCCATCTTACATGAAAGAGGACTTCAAAAGAAACAAAATGGCAAAGAAAGCATTCAAGAAGATTATTCTGTTAAGGAAATATTTAAGTTTAAAGTTTGCTATCATTTGTGTAGAAGACTGAAATCAGACTAGTTGTAGCGTCACAGCCTCAAATTGCTCAGTTTTTATATTTTCTATCATTTTTTGTCCTGCGAGTTTGTTACTTAAAAACCATTAGATACGGTATGTCAGGAAAGTAGAAAAACATAATTTAGTAAGGGTAATTTTAATTTACCACCTAAAGAAATTGCTTTGGTCACTCCTTTCTCACCCACTCCTATCTCCTTTCAGGCTCTCCTAAAGCTCTCTGCCCTACTTGTAACACTGATATCTCGATCAAGCATTTCCTCTTAACATGCCCCTTATACCTGAACTTCAGATCACTCCTCTCCACCTCCATTCTGATCTTTTCAAGAACAATCCCTCCTTCAACATCATCACCTTCCTCCTCAATAACAAATTATTCCACCTGATTAATTCTTACCCACACCCCCCATTTTTTCTACCATACCATCTTATCCCTCCCTTCTTTTTTTCTTTTTTTAACCTTTTTGAACCTTTCTTTTTCATCCTATCTCCTTTCTCTCCTTCCTATCTCCTCTCCCTCTCCCATTTGTCTCCAACCCACTTTAGCACCATCTAACAACCTCTTGGCACATTTGACTCTGACTGTCGCGGTGCCGTTAAACATCAACAAACCACCTAAAGAAAATTCGAGAGAAAAGTATTTAAATAGTAAAAAAGTTAAATAAATTTTCTTTAAAATATATTAACGCTTATTAAGAATGTGAGGATAAGGGTACCAACTTTCCATAGTAGACTTACTTCACCAGTCATTTCTACAACGATAAGACTGCTTTTAACTTGAAAATCTCCTTAACAGAATAAGATTTTTTTTTAAATGTTTTTTTCACCATTTTGTTTCTGTTTAATGTCCTCTTTCATGTAATATAAACTTGCTTGATCACTGACCTTCAATTGTCACTACATTATTGAAATATTTAAGCAACCAAATTTTGAAACCTGTTTCACTGTGATGATGAGACTAGAATGGACTTTACATGCACACATTCCATGCACATTTGCATATCCTCTATAGGTTTCCAACGCCATACAAGGGCGCAAACAAGTACCATTCTGGTGTGTCCCAATTCAGGATTAAACCCAAGTTTGAATTCCATAGAATAAAAGTGTTGCTGTCTATTTCTACCTCATTTTATTACTTACCTTGATAAACCTGTTTAATCGGCAACGAATGTTATCCTAATACTAAACATTTATTTGCCTGGTAAAACTCGATCTTGAAATAAAAATTAAGATTTTACTTTGCATTGTTGAAGAGAGAAATAATTGCTAGCATCTTAACAATTTTGTATTTTCAGAATGTTCATCTTAAAATATAATTTTAGGAAGGCCCAAAAAATAAAAGCAGATTTCAAAATTCGCCTGTTGAATAAATTTCGGACATTATAACGTTCCAACACGTATTTACATGCATGGATTTCACAGAAAGCCGATCCAACTATATATTTTTCAGATAAACCTAAATTATTTCGTGTAGCTTGCAAGAAATGTGTCTCTTTACGTTGGCGTATTTATAATGTATTGGTTACCGATTATTAATGTCTGATTGTTTCAGCTCTTAATATTTAAAGACCTTCCCGTCGTGAGAAATATGGACATGCCTTAAAATTTGTGCCTTTTTGTCTATTTTTTATGTTATTAAAGGAGACTTAAAGTCTGAGAGTATTTTTATTTCATATGATAGAAGATACAAATCTGGAAGTAAAAAAACAGCAAGTGAAAATCTTCCTACCTCAAGTTATTCATGTTTGAATAAAGTCATGGAGGCTGCCATTTTATTTAATTCTGTAATGATATTTTGTGCATGATGACACAAAATTGAAGTTAATGTTTTATTCCTTCTTTTTTTTTTTTTTTTGGTTGCTACGTTTAACCGTAGCAACCATCAATTACTAGAAACATAATACTGACGTAAGACTAACACTTTCTTTGTACTTTCAGACCAAGCACCAAACAACCTTTGGCACATACATGACTTAAAGTGTTCAAGTGCCGTTAAACATAAAAAGTAAACACGCAAACATATAATAAACAAGCAATCATCATTAATACACAAAATAATTACATAATTAAGTGGTGTCATGCCACTCATTTGATTCACAAGTCGTTTTCATCTTTACATCTTAAAAATTTGACAGCTCGTTTTATCCTGAACGAACAAGAAATACAGATTGTTTATTTTAAGTTGTGTTTGTCTTGTTTTCCTCTCTTATACAAAAACAATGGACTAATTAACGCTTTGATGTCTGTAAATGTTTGTCACAAACATTGCCGGATTACGACATGTGGAGGCCCATGGGCAACTTCATGAGTGGAGGCCCACACTACTTTATAATGACCGCCGTTTTGGGGGAGGGAGTGGACCCCTTTGGATTTTTTGGGAATATTTTAGGGTGCTTAGATGCAAAATGGTGCAGTATTTTGTGATTTTTGAAGTAAATTTATGTTCAAGAATTTTCATTTTGTAAGCCTGTTTGCCTGCCCAATTTTCAGTACAAATGAACAGCTTGCTACCACTCCTACTAATGCAAATTAACAGGTTGCAACCACATTTTTCCCTTACAATTTTGTTTATGAAATATGTGGAGGCCCCTGGTTGTGGAGGCCCATGGGCAACTGCCCCGGCCCTGCAATGACTGCAAAGTAGTATTACCCGACTTTAAGCCGTTGTTGCACACTTGTTTTCATTTTGAATTTTTGAGTACTCTGCATGGCAAAGCTATCTATATATGCATTTATACACCATCTGCATTGTTGCCTAACAAAATATCAATCTCATTTTGCAACATTGTTTGATTGAGTTGAAAGTAGTAATCCACCCGTCAATTAGTCCAGTAACATGCCTATTAATGGGAACATAAATATTCCTATTAATAAGAACATTTTGCTACATGGAAGCCGCCATTTTGTGATATTTCCAATTATCCTTTGCTATCCTAACCTTAAAGCCTTAGGTAATCTTATATTTTTCAAATTTGAAATACGTCTGGGGAAAATATCCTTGCTAGGGGAAACTTAAAACTTATGAAAATACTTTCATTACTGTTATGGCTATAACTTTTTCACTCCAATTTGATATGTTCCCCACGCCGTTTTCAAAATATTAGATAAAATAGAGCTAGGCTTTTAGGCGCGAAACAACCATTTTGAAAATTCAAATGTTTTTCAGCACAACGATTTTTAATATATCAAGTACATAAATTGAAAACTATGATATTTTATGGCAACATCTGAACAATATGGCTGCATGACTTCAATATTTTCGTGTGTTATAAATGTTCCTATTAAATAGGCATGTTTCCGGACTAAACAAATATGACTGCATGACTTTAATATTCTCGTGTGTTATAAATTGTCCTATTAATAGGCATGCTCCCGGACTGACAATGAAATTTTTTTAACAATGGCACCAATTTTGAGACCAATTCCAATATTTGCGTTCGTTTTCAAATCTCCCACCGAAAGATTGTGTAATTATTTTATCGACTTAGTGCAATTTAAACATGTTAAATGAAAACGTGAGTGCTGAAGGACCGACCGACTAACTGACTTGTTTAAATGGTCAGCCTAATGGTCAAACAGTCCGATATATATTGTAATGACAGCAGGGAAAAGATAAACAGAACTGTACAAAAAAACAAAAACTACTGTTACATCCGCTCCATTCAGGAAATATATTACATTTTCAAGCCGTTATACAAATTTGCATGACAATGGTTACTGTGGAAAGTTCTCTTTGGCAAATGTGCATTTTATGCACCATTGTTGCCAAAGAAGATATTGATCTCTTTCTTTTATTTGGCCAATTAAATGTCCAAGCTTCCCAAATTGATGCCTTAACCTCCAAAAACAAAAGTGCAATTTGCTGGCAGCTGAACCCATTTAAAGATTTCGACCTAGACATTCGCCATGTCTACTAACTGTGGTGTAGCGGTTATCATACCTGTCTACAGACCACGAGGCCCTGGGTTCAATCCTGGGGTGGGTAGACACGCCAGTGCACCACAAGTGGTTATCAAAAGGCCGTGGACATTGACTTGGTTGTCGATGTTATGTCTGTCCGTGCGTCGTACCTGTGTTCTCGTCCGGGTCGTCGGTCGTATTAAGCGTTTCCTGATAGCATTGTTTCTATCATAATCGAATACGCAGGTGACGACCCCGTCATTGTAATTGTGTGTTCACTCATCGTCGTCGACATTTGCCTGGTGAATTGATGTATTTATAGTAGTATAGTGGCTTAGCTAAAGTGTTTTTATACTGGGAAAATACATAATATGATATAATTTGCCGTTTTCGCAATGTTTACGAATAACCAGGGCAAATGCCAATTTTGGATGCAACATATTCTGAAAAGCAAAGAAAAAACCACTATAACTATTTTTCTTATATTCTGCTAACATTTTTCGATCTTCTGCAAAATCGAAAGATATTAGATCAGCAGAACAAGTGCAAAATATATTCAGATATGCTATGTATCAACAATAAAAGAGAAAACGAGGCTAAATGAGCTACATGTAGCTGTGATATTTGTTAATGATACAATTGTTTTCCTTGGATATCTATAGTGCATGGACATGGTTCAAAAAGCTAATGATATGCTTTATTTTATTGATTGTACATAGCAAATATGGACAATTTGAATGAGATTTAGACAATTTATGTTGAAATCCGTTATCGCTTATGGGTACAATTTGTAAATGAATGTTAGCATTTTTCATCTTCTAAAATAGACCTGGATACGGTGTGATACCTCCTAAATCTGGTATGAAATCAGACCGGTTACGCTGGTCGCGTGTCACATAATATCCCATGCACAATTTTTACGTAAATTAAGCAATTTTAAAGCGTCCGAAAATCTAAATTATTTCATACTTTTAATACAAAAATAAGTCTGCACCGTGCCTAGATGTGTTGATGGGGTGCAATAATGTCTATATTGCAGGAATATCATCTTTTACCTATAACGGAAGAAAATCGTCGTTTTGCGGACGAAGTTTGTTTATATCTTCAGACCACCACTGCACTATATTTGAGGAGATAGGACTACAATCTTGAACAAAATTAGTTATCGCGTTTTAAGCCCTCCTACAGTCCTACCCCGCCTCAATGTTGGAGTTGACGAGGATCATCCCAGGACTCTTTCATTTTAAGCAACATTGAAATGGGGTCAAGGGAAAAAGTGCGACAACAATTTTGTCCAAGATTGTAGGAGCCCTGGGACGTAAGGCAAAAAGTGGCATGCAACATAGTGAAAGGTGAATACTTATATTTAGCAAAATGTATTGATTATGTATCCCTAATCACAAATTCCATTGTCTTCAAACACGAAAATTCAAACTGGGGAAATAATGCACAATAGTTTTTATGTAAGCCCAGATGAAAAACATTTATTTGAAAGCCGATTTGAAATTAAATTTGTATTACTGGAGTTTTATATCATGGTTCTTGTTTAAATCTTGGGAATTTTTTTTTTTTTAAAAGAACTGATTAAAACCGTGGGTGAAGGTCCTGATGAGAGGGTGGGAGAGGGTAGGGGTTAGTGGAAAAGCAACATACAATGAAACTTCTTTTTAAAGCAAAATCATTTACTTTCAGTCAAGCTCGTGGCGCTGATCTCGAACTGTTGCCTGCAGTGGAGAATTGTGTTATGAATTACTGCTCATTGTAAAACGCCTTGAATACGCTATACATGTATAATACGATATTATCCAAGGTATCTACAAACTTGTGTAATGCTGTAGAATGTAACAATTATTTAATAAATGAAATTTAAATGGGGTATTATGTTGAAGAATTAATGTAATACTGAGACCCTCAATAGGTCTGGGACTTCAGAATAGGACATACCTTCCTGATCTGACTAAAGAAACTGTGCAAAGATAACACCATTGAAAATGATTTTAACCATTTTTTACGTTGCTAAATAATTGTTAACGTTGTTAAAAAATATTTGTACGTTGTTAAAAAAATTTTTACTTTCAACTTGTTTAAAGAATTTTAAACTGGTGGAAACATTTAAAGGGATTTGATGACCCTGAACAAATATGTTTGCAGCATCAATTGCACTAACAATATGATGAAACAAAATATATAAGACTTGGAAGGTAAGTGCATCTTGCACTTGGAAACAATATAGAATTTGGAAGGTGTGTAAATTTTACAAATTGCAAATGATTATCAAGCTTACTTGTGTATTAACAAGGTGCATACAAGAAAATTGGTATTTGGGAAATTGGGTTATGATTCCAACAAAAACATCAAATGCTTCCCTTGGCCCCCATGGCATGTACTAGAAGCCCATTGCTTACATATTACTGCTTTATTCAAAGGGCGCTAGCCCATCATTAGTTAACTCTATTAATGTACACATTTGCAGGTGAGTGAACTTGAGCAGAATGAGCATGGGACTCATTGCATGCGGCTGTACAGCAAACCTGGAGTAGTCGCGTTGTTACTAAAAAAAGTTTAATGAACTTGAACATTATTCTAATAAATTTGATTCTTTTTTATTTAGATTAATTTGCTAGTACTAGATCAAACTAGATCTGAGGAATAGCAACCAGTTACAGTACCTTCAGTACACCTTTCAACTTACAAGTTCTAATTCTAACATGAAACTAATTGGAAATTAATTAATAAAAGCAATGAGCACATAATAAAAAGAGTCCTTAGATGCAGTGATTGCTATTATATTTAATTAAACAAAGAATTGAACGTGTGGCTATTTATTTCAAAATTTTCTCTATGCCACCAAACTTCCCACCATATTTCCTTATGACCTCTCTGGCACACACTCTATTATATCTTGAAGTTAAAACAAGTAAAAAGTGCAGCTATGAATTTATCCAAACCGTAGTATTTACTTTTATTAGAAAAAAATAAAAAATCTTGATAAACATTTATCATTGCCAGCCTTAATCATCCGGTCTGTATCTTCATCATTGAACATACCAGATTCACGATCAAACAATTTTAATGCAAAATAGCATTTACTATATATACAGTACAATTATGTTAGTATGTGCATCACACTCCCATTTCGCTATATATATATATATATATATATATATATATATATATATATATATATATATATATATATATATATATATATATATATATATATATATATAACAGTATCATTAAACAGCATTTTTGAGGTTGGCTCAGGTCTGGAATTTTTGTCTTCCTCTAATAATAAGTCACCATAAATAGACAAACCAGTTACCATTTTACCAGTGTCCAGTCTCACTATCAACCTTCATTTTACCAGTGTCCAGTCTCACTATCAACCTTCATTTAACAAGTGTCCAGTCTCACCATCAATCTTCATTTTACCAGTGTCCAGTCTAACCATCAACCTTCATTTTACCAGTGTCCAGTCTCACCATCAACCTTCATTTTACCAGTGTCCAGTCTCACCATCAACCTTCATTTTACCAGTGTACAGTCTCACCATCAACCTTCATTTTACCAGTGTCCGGTCTCACCATCAACTTTCATTTTATCAGTGTCCAGTCTCACTATCAACCTTCATTTTACCAGTGTCCAGTCTCACTATCAACCTTCATTTTACCAGTGTCCAGTCTCACTATCAACCTTCATTTTACCAGGGTCCAGTCTCACTATCAACCTTCATTTTACCAGTGTCCAGTCTCACCATCAACCTTCATTTTACAAGTGTCCAGTCTCACCATCAACCTTCATTTTACCAGTGTCCAGTCTCACCATCAACCTTCATTTTACCATTATCCAGTCTCACTATTAACCTTCATTTAACCAGTGTCCAGTCTTACCACCAACCTTCATTTTACCAGTGTCCAATCTCACCATCAATCTTCATTTTACCAGTATCCAGTCCCACCATCAACCTTCATTTTACCAGTGTCCAGTCTCACTATCCACCTTTTACATATTATATATTTGAATGACCAAAAAGACTGCTCCAGGACCGCGTCCCGTGACACCTTTCCTACTATGTTCAGTCACTGTTGGTGTCTGATCAGGGCATATGCTTTCTTTGCACCTCTCCTTTTTTTGGATAAGAAAAAAATGCAATCAAAATAAGCACTGCGATTATAAAGAAAACATTTGTAGGATCAATTTTAAAACGACTGTAATATATCAAATCAAATTATTCAAATATTTCTTTGTTAGTAATACTCTTCTTACAAACTAAACAAGCATTTTGTAAAATGCAGATTATTTTCAGGACTTAGTCGATAGTTGACAATTAGTACCAACAAGCAGGCTATTTGTACCTATTGACTCAGATTGACAATTAGTACCAGTAAGTAGACTATATGTACCTATTGACTAGGATTTCTAAAAATTACGTTGGCAAAACCTTCACTTTCAGGCATCTTTATGCAAAAAAACGTTTGAGAAGAAAAAATGAGCAAGCTTTATATGATCAATTTCCACCAAATTCGCAAGAAAATTTATATGATATCCTAATTACATAGTACAGATTTGCCTGCAATTCCAGGAGAAAAATAACTGATAAATTAACCTTTTAAAAATTATCATGTGCAAAGACCGTATATGATTTCTAAGAATTTTTTTTTTTTTAACAATAACATCAAAAGATGACGGCTTAGAAGGGTTATAGTCATCCCATAAAATGCCCACATTAACACCACCGCACTCACAAAAGAAAAAATACCGAAAAAAGCAACAAGATCAAAGAGTTAGTGAAGAACTTTTCAATGTTGACTTTTATTATGTTTTTGGCAGAGCCCCAAGTCAGCTCAGTACAGTATCTTCTGGTAAATAGCAATGCACGGCATAATAAAAGAAACATGTTTTGCTGAAGATGTTCCCTACAACAAGAATTGACTATAACCCTTCTTATTACCTAACATTAGCGATTTAATAGTCTTTGTCTCACACCGGTCCCATCATCAGCTGATCAGCGTCGCGGGAGCTTCTGCCTCTGGCCCTGTGGTGTAGGCCTTGCTCTCGGTTCAAATTCGTTCGGTAAAACTGGACCGTCGGGCACCATCACTTGCTTCCTGGCAGTTCCAAACTGCAGTTATCGCTACTGCTTTTAGTATCATTTCCTCCTCTAGTCACATTTATATCTCTATCACACAGCAGGTACACATACGGTAAACATCGACTGAAGATTTACTCGCTCACATGACGTCATGTAGTCAGGTGACTAATTTTGAAGCGTTTAGAGTTCTCGTTTTACAGTAGCATCTCATCTTTTAAAACTGATATCACTACACCCAGTCCTGAATTCCCCCAACCTTGTATAACCCAAAATTCCACGTATTTTCCCCCGGCGCACCACATCCGGCTGTGGGTCGTTTCTAATTAAGTACCTACTGTACGCATTGTGTATGTACAGTCAATGTTCTACAGTAGTCGCCTCCGCGGTGATTATTGGTATTGATTGGTTGTCGGTATTTGTGTATGACCAATCAGAAACCATGATTTTCATTGTATATTGGTATCCATGTGAACACGATATTTGTCTTTTAAATGTCCATTTTCGCAGTGACTCGTATACGCAAACAGTATGAGGGGCAGCGTTGAACTGGCTATTGCCCTATTGTGAAAAAGACCCCTTCCTCAGAGCCCCCGATGGCCTCTCTCTCGTCCATTTACTTTAGCATCCCTGTGCCCTCTCTATCTACTTGATGATATTCTGGTATACGGTAAAGGAGACAGACAAACGGCCCTAGCCAATCATGAGAGCAATCTCAAAGCGCTACTCGCACATTGCACAGAGCAGCAAATCAAATTAAGCAAAGAAAATCAATCTTCAAAGCAGAGCAAATCCCATTCTTGGGCATGTGGTAACAAACCAAGGTCTCAAACCAAACTCTTCCAAAGTCAAAGCAATCAATGTGGAACAAGTCCATTATCAAAGGATGGCCTGAGAATCGCGATGAACTTCCAGAGTAGATAATTGATTTATTACAGCTATCGCGATGAACTCTCAGTATAAGACGGTCTGATCTTCAAGGCAGAACGTGTAGTTATACCACGTAGTCTTCGAGAGAATATAACAACGAGAGTCCATTCATCAAATCTAGGGATAAGCGGATGTCTAAGACGAGCTCACGGAAGTTCATTTGATGGTAAAGGGTGGTGAAGGGGTGTGATTCACGGCACTCTCTATGACGTCTCTTGAGATGTAATCGGGATTGACTATACCTGGAGAGGGCTTGGGCAAAACCGAATAGCTTAAAAGAGAACTAGACCGAAATGTCTGAATGTAAGGGGGTATTTCAAAGAGGTTCCCCAAAAATCGATTGCTTGTCTAACACCGGAATAACGGCAATCTACATCAATATTCAAGTGGCTTTTGCACTCACGTCGTCTGTGGGCTATGGAGACATGAACTTTATCGATCTGTTGTTTATAATATATCTATGAAATTTGCCACAATGAGCGCGCTTACTTTTCGGTATAATGCTCCTTTAAGAAGTGGAAAATACTGACTGAGGAAAATGAACATTGGATGTATGACATTCAGAAAATTTGATTTTCTCCAAAGATTAAACCCACTGATCATTTTGAAGTCTTATTTTAGCAAAATTAAGCAATTTACGCAAATTTTACATACATTTTATGACATTACAACAGGAAAACCTATGAATAGCATTTATTAACTTATGGTGTTCAATCCTTCACCAAACGTAAGTGAATGAGATCAGTCCGTTGAATATGAACAAGAGATTTTGAAGCTATATCGTCCGATTCGTACCGTAAATCAATAATTTAGTGGGAGAAATACAGATGGTTTTCAGTTGTTGAAATTTTCGACCTAAATCTAAATGATTACATTTAAGGCTTCTTATTTGATATATCACATTTTTTCATACAATAAAAATTGATTATTCATAGCCCGGAATTAACTACATAAGGTGTTGACGTAATATAAGAGTTATTCTGTTTAAAATTTAAAAGGTTTTTCTGGTGCATATTTTACTCTGCCTGTTTATATAGTTTTAGTTGAACTTGCTATTAAGAAATCAATGCCCGGTTTTTTTTGCACAAGTTTCCAGCTCTAGCGACTTAATAAAAAAAGAATTACATTGTGGAATTGAACGTGCACTATTAATTTACTTAACATTCATTTAACGACTTACATATATAAGGGAATTCCTCTTATTGATTACTTAATGTCAGAGAAAAGGTTGATGAAAAAGCTCAAATATGGAGGTTCAAAATACCTCATGCAGTGAAAATGAATCAGAGTGGCTTTCTACGTACAATTCATCCTACTTCATAGATGCAGGGCAAACAGTAAGAATGCTGCTATCAATTTCTTGTGGCATACTTAGCGTTATTATTTTAGTGGGAAATGGACTGGTTCTGTTATCGTATTTGACCGATCGTAGAATAAGAAGAGTTCATTTCAATGTTTTTATCTTTCATTTATCTATTGCAGATTTTATTACTGGGGCGATTTTCGTTCCCCAACAGATTAACTTCATATTTTTAAATCTTACCTATACACCATTACTATTTTACATTACGTATTATGCGGGTGCAATTTGCCTACTGTTTTCTGTGTTTATGATAATTGCAATGAGTTATGATCGTTTGAAATTACTGTCTGATCCAATCAAATACCACACCAGTCAGTCGAGTGCAAATTCCAAGTGGACGCTTTGTGTAGTATGGACTGCAGCAATATCGTGTTCAACGCTTTCCGTGGGAAGCCATATAATTACTAAACTCATACTCCGTTTTTGTCGCATGCTTAAGATTTATATTTTCCTCCGGAATACAATTATAATAGTGTATTCGTTCGTGATACCTTTTATTTTGATTCTATCAATTAATTTATGTGTATTAATAAAGTTCAAGAAGCAACAGGATTCTTTGCAGAAGTCACGTAATATTAACACATTACACCCATCAAAAACAAATTTGAGAACTCTACATGCAGCAATTTCCCTACTGAAATGCGCGCAATTTCAGGAAATAGTATTGTGCAAGGTAATCATGCTGTAAAAATAAACAAAGTATCGATGTTCGCCACAGATAAAGATAAACTATTTCGGATCGATCGGAAATCTATTTATTTTGTATTTGTGTTTATGATCTGTTGGTTGCCTAGTAGCATTATTTCACTTGTCACCACATTTCGATCACTGTCCACTGCTTTAGAAATATGGTCGTTGATTGGAATTTTCGTTCTGATGACTAATTATGCAATAAACCCATTTCTTTACGCACTAACGAATGGTAAATTCAAACGTCGTATGACAGAAATTTTGTTTTCTTTTAAGTAGCCTGCATCCAAAAACTTAAAAACACTAGCAGTGGTACCGAAATTGCAAGGGCCGTAGTTGAAAGTGAATTCCGTGGTTAAATCGAAACACCAAACACGTTCTTGGTGATTAGTCCTCTGATTGAACTTTTATTGTCACGAGCCAGTATTCGATAATTGCGTAAAGGTGACGCTAGAACTTAAAAAAAAGTAACGATTATTCATCACCTTCCTGATTAAGAAGCTATCTTGAAGGGATGGATTTGAACGAAGTAACATGTTAACAAAATGCACATTTCAGCTCAGTTGTTAAATCAAAGAAATACAACTCGACCCTGAGCAACACTTCGGTTAAATTTTGCACACGTCCAAAGAACTATTGAACCATACTTTAAATACCGTACGCCACAACTGGGCTGCAACCACAGCTAAACCACATGCAGGATATTTGGTTGATGCAAATGCATAATTTCTGCAATAAAATGATGAATAATCTGAACAAAGCTTTCCCCAATGCTTCTTATTTACACCTGTTTGAAAACTTTCCCAAACTACCATCTTCAGTTACAATTTCAGCAATAGGAAAATAACAGTTATTACCTTTCATTGTAATTCTATATTGTGGAAATTAAATAATTCCAATCAAAATAAATAAGAGCATTGGTTAGATTACATTTTCTCGAGCTTAATCGACGACGACGAGTGAACACACAATACAATAACGGGGTCGTCGCCTGCGTATTCGGTTATGATAGTAACAATGCTATCACGAAACGCTTAATACGACCCGGACGAGAACACAGGTAAAACGTACGGACAGACATAACATCGACAAGCAAGTCAATGTGCACGGCCTTTGATAACTAGTTGTGGTGCACTGGCGTGTCTACTCAACCCAGGCTTAAACCCAGGGCCTCGTGGTCTGTAGACATGTATGATAACCGCTACACCACAGTAGGTAAACCCCGAGCTTAATCACCGTAAGATGCGCTTTAAAACATGGAGTTAAAAAAGAAACACCATGTTTAAACTGAGGTATGGTGGTGGATCACGTAAGAGGTGCGTGGACGTCAGATAGTCTTGCTATGGGTTGGGGGAGTAAAGTACTTTTACTATTTCCGTTGCGGGATAATATGTATAAGATGATATTTAACTTGCTTAATAATTGATTAGAGCCTGTATTAGACCATTGAGTAAACTTGACGTTTAGAAGTTTCAAAAAGGACGGATCTAGTGATGTATTGATCACCTTTCGTATGAAAAACTGATTAAGCAGTTGGCAAATCAATCAATACAACTCGACATTGAACAATGCTTTGGTTAAAATAACCCCCACGTCTAAACCGTATTAGATGATACTTTCAACTGTTGGATAATGTTACATGATCAGGGTATGTGCTACTATAATGCTATATAAGGTGCTAAACCACAACTAAATCTGGATATTTGGTTGAATTGTTAACAGGTTGATTGATAGGACAACCTGTTAACGATGTAGCAGTCCACCTATTGGGCATGGAGTTCATATATAATAGTATATAACTTACATGGTATAGTTAGCTGGATGTATCCAATATCATATGAAACGAAGCTATTCAGGCTTCGGTCTTTCTAATAATCTAAGGTATCCGACGGACATGCCTGTTCTATTTAATTTCTCGGCATAATTATTGATAAACACCTAACCTACACCCTACATATTTAATACATTTGCAAGTTAGTTTCAAAGGCATACAGCTTAATTCACAGACTTCGTACTTTATCATCTTTATTCTAATATATCTTCTCAATCAATGCTCTTTTGCTATTTTAAAAATTATGGGATTCTTCATGTACAATATATGTTTTTGAGGTTCCCCAACCTTCCACTTTGAAAGTTTTAAAGACTTCTTTAGGTGGCTTACTCAGTTTCTAGCTTTGCTTGCGGCTTTCGTGTAAAATCCATGCTTCACACATACTGAAGAATTTGCACAAATCGTTTAAAGTTAGTGTATTTCATAAAGAAGAAAATATTTTCAAAGAGAACTGCTTTATTCATTACCATCAAATTTGATAATACGTGACGTCATTTTCGCGGAGGTAGTAAATTGGCTTGTCAGTATAAGTATTTGGAAGTACTGGAATTTAGATAAAATAATTTTGTCCAGAAAAGAAAGATGTCGAGATTAATGTCAATATGTCAATATATGAACATTATACGTGTCAATTAACAACAGTGATAAAATACTGATAGATATTCTATCAAAAAAAGAGAAGAGATTTGTCAACTCATTTACGTTTCCATATGTAAATGCCTGGCATTTAAAAACCATTAAAGGTTGAAATAAATCCTTAAAGCGAGTTTTGTGTATCGTAAACTGTATATGCAGTTACATTGATTTCAAAATGTGGCAAAAGCCTCAAGTATTAAAAACACTTTTTATACATGCTTTTAAAATTGTAATAACAAAACCTACATAATCCTTTCTTGTTTACGTACGATAACTTACATGTCCTAATCTGTAATTATTAAATAATATGGCTATAGCGTGTATGGTTCCAAAAAGCTATCAAAAAGCTTTCCTGTGTTCAAATTCACAGAATTAAAATCCTTAAAGAGAATTTTGTGTCACAAATATACACAATATGATTATAATCATTAAATTTATGAGCCGGCAAATACTCAAAATGCTCAAAACATTTTCGTTAAGTGATTTTTAAATTGTGATAACAAAGCCCCTTTCTGTGACCACACGTGTTTTGTTCCAATTTCAAAATATTGAAATTGGTTTCAAAATGCCCTGGTTGTTGGTGTAAATTAGCTCCATTGTAAAAAAAATGTCCAAAATGAAAAAAACAAGAAAAAAATACGACACTTTTAAAAATACAAATACTTTAATTTCGTTCTACAAGTCAGGCAATATATCAGATATAACTTCTAAAGAACGGTAAAAGCTTGAAAGAGATCAATTAAGCAGCAAAAAAGTTGGTGATAGCGTTGTAAAGAGTGGAAACATTTGCATATAGGCCTATTGATGATATATAATGATAATAATAATGATAATAACAATAATAAATAAAGAAAGAAGAAAATGAATAAAGAAATAAAGAAAGAAAGAATAAAAGAAAGAAAGAGAGAAAGAAAAAAAGAAAGAGAGCAATCAATGAATAAATCAATCAATCAATCAATTAATCAATCAATCGACCAATCAATCAATTAATCAATCAAAAAAAATCAGAAAATCATTGCTATTTGAGAACATTGTAGCCTAAAAAGAAATCTGCAGACACGGAATTACAAAATGAAAGATATGAGAACTACTGATCAAGAAGATCAAGCAAGATATATCATGAACAATGTATGTATAAAGGTAGAGCTTTTTATTTTCCTAATAATAATCAGTCCGGAAGAGGTCCTAAAATAAGGAACCAAAAATTCCTTAATTTAGGAATTTTTTGTACATGACATAGCAATTTATGATATTTGATATTGCCATTTATGATGCTTTAATATTCTAACGTTAAAGCCTTATCTAGATGTTATAAATTTCTAATTTTAAATAAATTTGCGGAAAATTTCTTTGCGAAACCTAAAGTTCAGTGACAAACCTTTATCTGTTTATTGCTTTTGTGGGAAGTCTTGGCAGAGTATGCGACAGTTGTTTAGACGAAAAGGCAAACAAGCAATGGCTGAATGGTGGACGGTGGTAGGAGCGCATGGTCAACATGGCCATCTGACCCGAAAGTAGCACTCAAACATCTTAAACTGACAAGGACAGGAATAATTGTGCAGAATTTTTTTATTTAAAAAGCCACAATCAAACTAATAATTTGATGAGAGGTCCCATTGGAAATGATGAATCCGCATTGCATATGCGTGAAGTACTATGATTTTTACTTTTACTTGGTTGATTCTTGATGTATGTTTAACGACAAATCGATACTTCAGACAAATCAATACTTCACGACAAATCGATACTTTAGATTCAAGGCAAAAACAAAATATTCTTGTGGAAGAGAGATGTATTACGCTTAACAGTTACAGACGAAGAAAGGGGGAGACCCACAAAATGTCACACATTTAGTTCGGTAGATTCCCCTCTTCAGGGAAAAATTATTTTCCCCCGAAGAGGGGAAAACCTATGTAAATTATGTAACTTCCGGATTTCCATTAACAAGTGCTTTGACCTACGGTGTTTAATTAGTTTATATGCGGTCAGCGTATGTGCGAAGTGACCAGGCATCATGGGTAATATTCAAAATGGCGTCTGAGATTTTCCCCTCTTCAGAGGAAAATGATTTTCTCCATACAGCCATGAGAGGAGAATCTCCTCAACTGACATTGCACACGTCAATTCTGTGTCCATCAAACGTTGCTGCCTATCAGAAATCTACTGTTAAGAGTGCTTCCTTCTGATATTTAGCGTTTTTGAGTAATTTCTTCAGATATTCCTCATTTTCATTCCGCAATTTTGCCTACAAGACAGCATGCAATGAGGAAGTAAAATTGTACAATTGACTCACAAAAATACTCCCTACGAACAGACGAATTTTTGAAATAGTAATATTGTGGAAAATGAAATGTTTTGTTCCTCTCCCAGTATACGTGTAATATCATTTATTGGCATAAGCTGGTTTTACTGACAAAAACCGTGATTTCTTGCTTTTTTATACTTTAATTGATTTCTTGACAGTTTGATTGATTTTTAAGATCTTAATTGCAGCCAAAATACTTTAAAGAATACCTCAAATCCTGAAAAACACTTATATTGATAGCTCTGTTTTTGATAGGCACACTTGCTGGTCTTGATTTGTCTTGTTGTTAATAGCTGCTGTTGTTGGACTTTTATATTATTCCTTTATCTTCCATTAGTTGTCGGCTGTTAGAATGAAACTCAAACCTTTTAGATGTAATGTTAAAATGTATGTTTGCTGTATACAATTGTCACTGCTTTTGGATGATATCTTCCCTAAGTAGATTTTGGAGAAATTATTTATAAAACACTAACTTTAACGTTGAATTATAAAACGGATGTCTGAGCGTTTTGCACCGAAACAGGTAGCAAAAGGATACAGGAAATGTACCAAATGATAACAAAAATAATTCACAATGGATTGATGTGTTCCGTTCATCATATCTCTTAGATATTGGACTGGCCGAAATCTGACATTTTCCGTTGCTTTGAAGTCATAGCATTTGTATTATAGTGGGAAACGGACTGGTACTAGTATCTTACCTAACAGACCAAAAATACGAAAAAATGCATTCAAGGTGTACATTTATCTATCATTTAGGTAGTGCTGACTTCGTAACTGGTATTTTTGTTGACCTGCTTCAATTTCTACATGTCCTCCCAAACACGCATATTCCACAATCTTTGTATTATGCAATGTTTCGTATTTTCGTTTGGTATTTGATAATCAGGGGGGGGAGGGGAGGGTGAGGGGGGATTATAAAGACTCCACAACGTCACGGACCACGTGCCGTTGTTTGGTACGTTGTGATAATTTTTCTTTTTACAGGCTGATTAGGTGTGGTCCGGTCCACTGTATACACACTAAGTCAATTTAAATTGAATGCATGAAAGCGAGAGGGACAGGTAACTAACCCGAAGGGAGAAATTTGCCCGTTTGGTATTTAATCATTACATGGGGAAGGGGGGGGGGGTGTAGAGACCCTCCGATTAAAGACAAAAACTCAATAATTAATTTGAATTAATTGCCCCTAATTAGCCGTTATCACAACGGCACGGACCACGTTCCGTTGTTGTGAGCCCCTGCCATTGTGACAAAGCTTGGCTGTTTTATGCAAGCTTTGTTTTCGTCATGTTTTTCGAGTTGGTTATAATTGCTATGATTTAGCATCAACATAAACTACTCTGTAATCTATCAAAATATCAAACAAACCAGTCCAGTAAACAGTAAACCAAAACAGAGTTTGTAGCTTGGAGCGTAGTTATATTATGTTGGATAACTTTTTTTGTATTACAAAGAATTGGTTCTGTAATACAAACACATTTCTGTGAGAAAATTTTGATTTATTTTGTTTGTCTAAATTACTTTAAATTGTTGACTACCTTTTCCTCCCCCTCTTCACGATTTGTACAATTAATATTTCTGTGGTGCGAATATTCAAACAACAACAAGATTTCTTGAAAAATTCACACAATGTTGGAGTATATCATATAAGAATAAAAGGTACCGAACAAAGAAATGGATTTAATTAGGCTTCAAGCGATGAACAGTCAGACACAATTTGTAATGTTTCGGCAGGTAAAGACATAAAGACAAACCAAAATGAAAAGAAGAAACTTATTCGTATAAGAAGGTGTCTTATTGTTTTTGTCGTTGTATTTACAGTGTGTTAGTTGCCTCTGAATGTTGTAACAACTATCAGCCCTCTTCAACCCACTTCGTCGTTTCCGGTGTGATTTTGACGAAAACCATGTTCCTGAGACTAAGAACTAATATATTAACATTATGGTTTAATTTCACGTCAAATAAAACAAGTTTCTGATGATGGCTGTATCTTTTGAAGGAATTAGTTGGTATCTTTACAAAATTGTATAGGTGAATAGGGTTTAGCATTCTAACAAAAATTAGAAAGAAATGGAGGTCAAAAGGTCAAAGGTCATGGCTTTTCACCATTTTCTCGTATACTTATGGAATGGTAAGTGTGACGTGAGCATGAATGGTTTCATACAGTATGGTACGGTAAATGAAAAAAAATCAGCTGTTGATTCAGAGAATATGGTCAACGGTCAGAGGTTAGAGGTCAAATATTTGATTTTAGCGGTAATTATGTACTAAATTGTACATTTTTGTGCCACTTTGAATTCCGAAAGTGCAAGACCTATGCCAAACATGTTTATATCATGATAATGTGGTACATGAACTTGTGTCCCGTAAACTCTAGGGTCAAAAGGTCAGAGATCACAGGTCAAATGAAACTAGTTTTGGTGATGGTTGTTTCTTTTAAAGAAATTACTTGGTATTTTTACAATTTGCATAGTTGGGTAGGGTTTAACATTTTAACAAAAATTCAAATTAATTGCAGGTAAAAAGGTCAAATGTCAAATAAGTGATTTTTATGCAAAAATGTTGCGCCTAGTTAGACTCAAAAATTACAAGAAGTATACCAATCCTATGTGGCACCATGATGCCTTGGTACATGAATTTATGTCCCGTAGATTCTGGAGTCAAATGGCCAAAGGTCAAAAAGTCACAGAGCTATTGACCACTTTTCACCATTTCCCCTATAGCTATGGAATGATAAATGTCACGTAAGCATGAATGGTGTCATACAGTAGAATGCGATAAATTTTAAAATTTCAAAGTTGTTTCAGTGATTAGGGACAAGGGTTAGCGGTCAGAGGTCAAATATGTGATTTTAGGGGTAATTATGCAGTACTTTGTACAAATTCCGAAAGTGCAAGGTCTACACCAGTCCCATGTGTGTATCACCTGGTGCATGAACAAAAGTTCAAAGTTCAAAGGTCACAAAGCTAGTGTCCTCTTTTAACCATTTCCCCCATAGTTATTATTATTAGCTATTTCCCCCATTATGCTGTATGCTTAAGGTGATGAGATCAGCAACTCCATGGATTGCTTTTTGTCTTAAGCAGTGGGCATGTACTATAGATAACTGAAAATGATACAAGGAAAGGTAGGGTTCAAAATTCATATAACATGATGTCACCTACATCAATCAGACCGATAACAGATCTGTATGTAATTGGCATAATACATAGTGAACCTGTTTGGGTCGGTGGGTGGTTGTGGGCGTGTGTGTGAGTGTGTGGCAGACTTAGTGGATTGAAGGTAATATGAAACAATGACACTGATTTCAAGGAACAAACATATTTTTGTATGCATTTCTTTTTCCGTTCTTGCAGGCACTTTGGAGTTAGGAGCAAGCTTTAGGGACACATTTTCATGAGTAATTTTGCACTGTAAACACATCTTGAAGTCCAACTCTTATTTCTTATTAATTTAAACCGGTATTGTTTTAATCTATAAGCGTTTGTAAACTGAATACACCTTTCCTAAAGGGAAAAGATTTAAGAAAAGAATAACACTTGACTGACAATTCTTAGCATTTGTTCACGTCAACGAGAACAAGATCCAATTTCACAAATACGTATTCTGATAAACTTGACCGATTGACATTAACTTGGTATGTTCATAAAGTTGAAAACTTGTGTCCTAAAACTTGACGCTTAAACATTGTTTCTCCATTTAATTTAAAGCTTTTTAAGGTTATAGGTATTTAACATTCTTCAGTTTTAAAGGCATTTTAAGAATTGAGATTCAGCTTAGAGCCCTTACTATATGGGCCTTGATACCACAATTATGTTAGACAAACAGCCACACAGGGTGGGTCTAGCAGGAGAATTGGAGCTCTCAAGCGGCAGAAAAACTTTCCTCTATTAAAGGAGCGCTAGACCAAAAGGTAAAGGCGTATTTTTAGAGTTTCCCAAAAAATCAAATGCTTATCTAGCACACAACATTATAGCAATTTTCTGGTTCATATGAATATTTAAGTGACCTTGGCTCTCACGTCGTCTCTAGGCTATTGGGGCATGAAGTTTATTGATATTTTGTGGATGATATAGCTGTATAATTCGCAAAAACGAGTGCCCTCACTTTTTGGTCTACTGAGTGCTCCTTTAACGCAAGGTTGTTTACAGCAGTGATCATCTCTTATGGAAGGAGGAGGCTACCATCGCTCGCCTAAAGATGCACCACACTTGCCTTGGAGGCGCCGACAGCCTGAATTGCCTTAATTGCCCCTTTTGTCATGATTCTCTCACAATTGCTTTTATTATTATTGGTAAATTATATTTCTTTATAATTTATTCTAAAAGTAAGTTCTAAGCGCTTTACATATGCATAACACTAATAAAGTTGTCAAATTGATAAAGAAGAGGAAAATATAACATAGTAAAAATATTACTTAATAAGTATAAACATAGATACAATCTAGATCGTTGAAATAGATAACACCTACGACATACCGTAAGGAAAAAACAATTAAATGCAGAATAAAAAGTATAGGCTTGAAATACCATTACAAATGATAAGGATTAAATACTAAAAGCAAAGAGGCAAATAACATTAACATAGGTCAATAAAAAATATACGTTTTCAAATCACATTTAAAAGAGAAAGGAAAAGGAGGTATGTTATTTAATGTGTAGTGGGAGTTGGTTCCATTCTTTAGGAGCAAGCACTTCAAAAGAACGATCACCAATTTTGCTGGAAGTTTTAAGTATATGTTATAGGTGATGGGTTGAGGACCTTATTGTACAAGTGGGTTGGTAGACTTTATTAAATTGCTGAAATAATCAGGGGCAGTGCCTTGCAAACAATTAAAACAGAGAACTAAAACCTTAAAACGCACACGATAATCAACTGGAAACCAATGAAGATTGAATAAAATGGGCGTTATGTGCTCTCTAAAAGCTGTACGTGTTATCAGCCTTTGCTGCAGAGTTTTGAATTAATTGTAAACGATGGATAAACGATTTGTTGACACCAATTAAAAGCGAATTTGCATAATCAATTATAGACATCACAAGAGCATGGATAAGTGTTTCAGCAGCATGGCCATCAAGAAAATGTCGAATCTGAGCAATTGATTGCAGACGATATATTGCACATCTACACTTGTTGTACCTAGTATATGTTTTACTTTTAGAAGCAAGTTTATTAATGCCAGATGAATTACATATAATTACATTGTTGAAATTTAATGATATGGATGGTGTGTTCCCGATATTGCACTTGCTATTAATTAAAAGGAACTAAGTTCTTTCATCAGCTAGTTCCAACAAGTTAATCATCATCAAGCTCTTAATGTCTCTGATGCAATCCTCAAAAGTGAGTATCTGATCATGAGAGTCCGAATTATTAAAAACATATATACAATTGAGTGTCATCTGCATAGAAATGGTATCCAACACAACATTGCGTGATGATATCAGCCAGAGGTGTAGTATACAGAGTAAACAGAAGAGAACCCAACACAGATCCTATATCTAGTTGGATAGGGTCGGGGTCGATGCCATTCACCTGTTCACAGTGACTCGTTGAGATCTGTTTTCTCGGTATAATTTGATCCATTCATTAACACAATCTATAATAACAAAACACGTGGACAAGCGATTCAATATAATTTCATGATTTAAAGTGCCAAACACTGCACCAAGATCTAATATCACGAAAGCAATCATTTTCTTGTTGCAATGTGCACTCACAATGCCATTTTATACTCGAAGTAGTACTATTTCAGTTAAATGGAAACGACGATAAGCAGACTGCATATAAGCATTCTCAGCAAGAAGATTGTCAGCAAGCATTTGTTAACATGGTTAAGTTGGTTGGCAACAACGTTATCGCAGATTTTGGATATGAATCTTAAGTTGGACATAATGTTTGTAATTCTTAGTGTCTATACCTGACTTCTAAAGTGGAGGTTTTACAATCAGACAATAGCTTCATTCGTACGGGCAAGTCAATGCCACATTCAGTATATGGCAACCAGTCGAGAAGTGTCCGACTACAGAATACCTTAAAAGGGGAAATGTTGAAGTCATTGGACAAGACAGGAAGAACTCTATTATACCCTATCTTATTATCTATAAACAGAAAACCAATTTTTTTAAATTAATTTATTAGTCATGTAACCTGTCAAAATAAACCCTTGAACTCTTGGAAGGGGCTTTGATAATGGTTGGTATTATTGAATTAGCCCAATTGGCTTACAGGAGAGTATTCGAACACATTGTTCGTCTATGTGATGGTAATAAAAATGAAAAATAACAATGTACGATTATTATATGAGAAGATTTGAAACTTAATAAAGTGTAAGGGAAAAGAATGTTAGCCTTATGTGACAAGTATATAAATACAATCTATAAAAAAAGATTGTAAAAAAACACATTTGATACGAATTTTAGGATTAATCAAAATCATTTATTATGGGAAAAGTGTCGAAAATTAGACCCGTGGTATTTCTACCCAGAGCTACTTTAAAATCAAATAAATCTGTTTAAGACTCCGTAATAATGAAATTCTTATGTTATTCATACAGATATCAGAATTCAATATATACCATAAATCAAAAAACACTAAATAGAAAGATCTTTGTCTTTTGTCAAAAGAAGTATGTAACTGATATTTAAAAATCAAACTAGCTAGAATGGCTCCAACTAAACAGCGGCTTAGGAAGATATTTCACATTGGGTAAACCAAATTGGATTATTCCCAACAAAAGTATACGAGCCTCCTTTACAAGTATATTTGTAAAGGGTGAGAGGGTAGGAAGAAATTTATTGAAAATTTTGTGGACACTTGAAACAGTTCCAGAAAATTGAAGAACATTTTCCGAAAATGAAGGAAATTTCTCGAAATTTAAAGCAAATATCCCGAAATTGTTCCTTTGTAATAAAAAAATATAGAACAGATGTAAAGGGATTCTGAGGCTTTTGAAAATCAATTCGTCAGACCTTCATTGTTTGTTAGATACCACTATTGCTAAACAAATACAAAATCAATATTTATCAAACAATAAAGTGATATCAGAAATTTCTCATTCAGCTGAATTTTCTGAACATTTGTTACACATAAGGCACAACACATTTTTCTAATAAACTCATGAAGTCTTTTAGTTATCATACACTGCCATCATCGGCGTGGCCACAGGGGTATGATGGTACTTACCCCACATTCCCCACACACACACACAACAAACACTGACACTTTTATAATACAAAATGTTCTACAGGCTTGCTTCCTCAATGTTGCAAAGTTTATAATGGCACAGATCAGTCCTATAAACAGATAAATTTGAAGGCGAAATAAGTTGTTATTTGTGTTTTTTGTTCCTGAAACTGGTCACTTCATGTAAAGCAGGGGTGTAGCCAGTTTTTCTGATTAGGGGGTCGCTGGGGGAAAATTGGAATCTTTTTGCATTTTTTCTGGACCTATTGGTAATTTTACTATTACCATCTTACTTTGGGGGAATGGGGCTTGTTTAAAACTTTGCACGCATCGACCCTGTTAGCCCTGATAGAGCTAAACACATTTCTTTTTACAAATATTTAAAATGTTTTTGATAAGAATCTTTATGTAGTTTAGCACACTAGAAGTTTTTCGAGTCAACATTCACATAGGACAGCCATGTTAAATTGCAACTGCAGTAAGGGTTTAATTAAGGTCACTTTTGAATTTCCTACAGTTGCATTAGCTGTGTTACATGTTCTTTTTAGCTTCCTAAGTCTGCCATGTTATCTCAAGTGAGAAGGCAAAACAACAATCAGTTAACTTCCAAGTTCTATTATTATTTTGTTTGCTGCAATTATTTTGAACATTTTTGTAGGAAGACCGCAACAGAAAAATTGATTTGAATTCACTCATTTTCTCAAAAAAAAATTAATGAGGCTATTGACGTAGACTTTTATTAGTAATAAAGAAGAGTGCAGAGCAAGTTTTGCTTTTTGTGAACGTTACTATGAAAACTTAATGATCATGTTGATCAATTCTCCTTACTATCATTGACTGGTGAATAATTGTTATTTAAGATTGGTCTTAAGTGAAATTGACCAATCATATTGCTGCAAAGCTAATTGCCTGTTTATGTATTAACATATAAATGCCGGGTGGGTGATTTTATATGATAGGATTACTATCCACGAGTTAGGGAACTTGGTTATTATTTCAGGACAGTGTGGAAAAAGGTTTTATATGGCATGTTTGTTACGGTGAAATCTAAAATGATTCTTC
The DNA here is from genome assembly GCA_020152595.1 of Chiridota heheva. Classification (NCBI taxonomy): domain Eukaryota; kingdom Metazoa; phylum Echinodermata; class Holothuroidea; order Apodida; family Chiridotidae; genus Chiridota; species Chiridota heheva. The sequence continues at coordinate 2,259,229 of JAIGNY010001168.1, read as the reverse complement.
TTGAAATTCATCATCTCATTATCATTTTTTTAATTTGAATATAATTGCAGGTTTAGAATTGTAAAGGAAGTTTGTTTAATGATGTAACAATGGCGATAGTTCTAGCCACCGCACAAATCTTTGAATTTACATGCCGTATATACATTCATGAGATTACGTTTAGGGAACCATGTGTTCTATTAAGGTATATTTTCTGCACAGCGATTTATCTATGATAAAATGTTTACAAAAGAGATTTTATTTATTGTCTCTCTGTATATCAGGTTTCAAAAGTTAAGTAGAAATTTGTTAAAGAGTTGAGTATTTGCATTGTTTTGACCCGTGCATTAAATTCCCGTAATGCACTTCAGCATTTTGTTTAGTCCATTTTTACAAGAGGTGAATTTCTTAATATAGCGAACAATATGTGTAAACCGTTGTCGTTTATCATTCATTTAAAAAAATGCATTTTTAACAATCTAACACGAGAAAAGAAAGAAAAAAAAGATTAATGTTTTGACATCGTGTTTATATGCGTATTTATTGCACGGGACAAATGATTTTGGCCCGAGTAGAATGACCCGACTTTAGGAGTGTCATTCGCAAGTTATTTAATCTTTAAACAATGAGATTCATCAACACAGATTCCAGCATGAATACCACTGTTGCCTTATAATATTATTCAAATATTTATTTTCAATAATCACATGCAAAATTTCCAAGCAAGTATCGCCATTTGCATTACAGCTGTTTGGTTTGCTTCTGGTTTAACTTTATTAGCACTGGCACTGTGTGGTATAAGGTAGCACGAGTAATTTGTCCTTTGCAATACACCAAAGGAGTTCACTCATATGACCAGTATTTATTACTGCATAAAAATATGGATTAATTACAGTATGAAATATTGATAATAATTGCGATATTGTACCATATGGAAAGTGGTAAAAATGAAAGCCAAGAGCATGCAACATCAGTGCAATGAGTAAACCCCCAGCAGAATAATGTACACAAATATAAGAAATTGCCGTTATCACACTACTTCGCTGCCACTATCATAAACTAACATGAAACAGTTGTTTTTTAATGTGTGCTTCTAAAAACCAAAATTCAACTATGTTTTTACTACTTATGATAACTGTTGTGCGTTGTTACAGTATGCAAGTTTCCAAGCTGGAAAATTTTGAGGAGAAGAAGGGAGGGCATCCATCCATATGAGGATTTTTACCTCCCTTTCCTGTGAGAAAATGCGAATATTTATGTAAAGTAGTTTTGAATATTGCTCAAAAGAATATTTAATGAAAATAATAAATAAATACTAATTAATTTGGGAGTTGGAATAGGTACTACAAGCAAATGATTTATTTACACGTCATGGATTACATTACATGTAGTAATATATTTTACATTTGAACGTAAACGGCCAAAACAGACATGACGAAGAAATCACATCACAGGTCTAGGATCATTCCAGATCTTTCCCATTTAATTAAATTAGACTTTTCAGCAGAAAGAGAGAATAATTTTCAATAAGCAGATGTGAGGCTTCAACATCAAAATTGCCTGGGGCTTACAATTTCTTTGATGCATACAAAGAAAGAATTGCAACACTGTGGTAGGGCTTAACGTATATTGAAAGCAGTGATATACAAAAGCATACCCAATGCAAAACAACAAATTGGAAAGAATGCAAAAAGGCATTGGAATACTTCATTAGTGTTCATTATATTATGGGTAATGAAGAGAAACAAATTTCATATGTGAAATTTAAATATATTTGTAGTACTTTATTATTTCACTACAATTGACATTAACTAAAATGAAGAGTGTTTTGTTTTTCCATTGCGGAGTCCCATCGTATGAATTGCAAAAGAAGTGATATGAAGTTGACGTTTTAGTTCTCTAGCGAGTTTATTGACCACCTTTGCTGAGAACTGCTGCTTGTTTACAACTACTGATGTATCAGAAGACATTGAATACCTTTTGACAGGAAAAGAGCTTCGTGCTTGTTGATTAACATGTCCCACATCTTCAAGCCTGGTCTGTAGATCCTGCATTAAAATAAAATGAACATTCGATGACAAGAGCCTACATTAAGTAAAAACAATACAATGATTTATTATGATTTATTATCGTAATGCGCAAAAAGTTCACCAATCTATTTCAACCAACTTGTCAAAACAGTCAGTCAGTAAATATTCCATTCTAAATTTAAACATGAAAACGCATTTTTTCTCACATTAACAAGCAAGCCCCGCTGAAAATGTTATTGTATTTCATTGACGAATGTTAAAAGCTCCATAGTTTTACGGGTTTCAAGTGAAAAAAATCAATTGAGACAAAATAATTGCTTCATAATTAGATATGAGTGGAAAATGAAAAGATGATAATGTAAGTTCAGGTAAAGCGTTTTGCTTCATATTGAACTAGAAGTGTCAAAGTTCAAAAGGTATAGTGTTTATCAAAGTAAAAGGTAGTTTTTATGATGCATTTCAAGATATAATTGTATATTTCTGTTAAAGAAGACTTGCATCATTTTGTTGGTACGCTGGTGAAGACTGTTTAAGCCCTCAGTCCATTGTTCACTTTGTTTTGTTTTGTATTTGTTTATATTTATCGTAATCTGTAGTCGTAAAGTATCTTGGAGAGAACAGAGCAAACTATATAATATTTACCAGGGCGATTTTCTTATGACGTAACTGGTGACGTGTTGGCATGGTTGGTGTCTGTTTAAGAGGCCGCTGTTTCTCAACCATGGTGCCCGCAACGATTTAATGCTATTTCTTCGAGATTTCTTAGAGGTGGATCGACGTTTCAATAAATCATCTTCTGTTTTTCTGTATTTTAAGGGAAATAAAGAAAATGCATACAACTCTGGAAAATTAAAAGCTTCTTGATATTGTCTTAATTGTGGTGTCAATCACTAGTCATGCAATTATATTTATTTCTGTGATTAAAATCTTTCCTAAAACAACATCCACCTTCCTTCAAATATTTTTCATAAACATCATAAAAACAATTTTTACCTAAAACAATTATTCATCGATTCTAAAGATTGGCAATTTGTTTCCAAAATTCGGCCTTGCTTTTTGTATTACAGTTTTGTATGAATATCTAATAACATTTATTTTCACCGTTTATTATTCACTTTTCACCCATTTTAGAGGCCTTTTTAATTGCTATTTGGAGGAACTAGAATTGCATTCTTATTTGATTCGATGAAATACAATTCACGCAAAACCAACATTGTCCCAATTTGTGTTCAATGTTTTATTGCAATCTTAACAATCCGGTATTTTACTTAAAATCCCGCTTCCATCTACATTATTTCCATGCCAATAACATTTCATTATAATTTACAAATCGTTGTTTTTTGTTGAGTTTATTTTCATTCTTTCAAAAGAAAATTTTCTTTTTTTTGTCCGATATCTTACCATCATTTGCCATCTGTCTGTCAAATAAAATATATCAAATGTCACGCTTTCATGTATTGGGTGTTTCGTTCACGTCCGTCCTCGATATTCATTGATAAATTCTTCTCAATCCGAAAAAGTTTCCTTCAGTCGGGCCACACATCAAAGTCCTCTTCATCACATAATTATCGTCAGCTAAGTTGATTGTTTTAAATTAAAGTGAATTTGTCGACACAAGGCTGGATATTCGTTTACTTTTATTCCACCTTGTGTTCTAATTAGCAAATTGAAATTCCAAATCACGTTGCAGTTTAAATATTAAAAGAAATACACGTAATAAGAAAAAGAGTTGCCATAAAGTCATCCAATGCCGTACACATAGTCTAAATAACGAAATAAATACTTTTCTTTCATACGATTGCTGAAAGAAACAATAAGCTTCGCTCATTCATTAAACTCTGATGAACCTAGGAAGTGTCGTGAGAACCTGTGAATATCCTAATTAACTTGCTCAAAAATGTTCTCCGTAAGATTTTCGTTTTAACCTATCAATATATCTATCTATCCATCACAAATAAAGTATCGTAGGAGTACATTTTATTGGTCTAAGGTATCACATAGGATGTGAGGTTCATCGGTCTAAGTGTCACTTTATATACGTTGTATCTAACATATCTAACATAAACTATCCTGTAAAGTAGAAACGTACCAAGTCAAACCTTCTTCTCCAATTTGAATATAGCCAAACTATCGATCATTCTAATGATACCTATGGGTTTAGCAAAGAAAAGTGGAAAAAATGACTTGCAACGATTCAAAGTTACTCACACGATTAGAGAAGTGGTTTAAAAATCATTCTCACTACTTCTGGGTTAATATGTTAGAGAAAACTGTACATTCATTACTTATTACTCTTTTTTTCCGGTTGAGAAGAAGCATCAAATCTAACGCATGCGATACTTGAACCTACGGTTCATGCCTGCATACAGAAAAGGATTATTTGCAGAATTTGATAAAGTAAACACTCCCCAAAAGTATGGCAGTCACATGAAAAATACAAAGGCAAATACAGGTTGACAATTGAAAAAGGACATTTCGGGCATCCAACAGACTAAGTAAACAAGAACAAAAACCAGCAAATTCTTTCAGTTCGCAATAACTTCTTTTTATCATTTTCTTTTGAAAGATGTTTATTGGTTGATATATCTTGTTGGTTTATTGACTGGCGTTTGGATTGAAACTTAGTAGAAGAACGGACTTAATTTTAGATTGAGTTTTGGTATCCACTTGTGGAAATGCTGATTGGTTTTGGTGTTTTAGGTACTCGATGAAAATACAGATATTGCAAATAGGAGGGAAACAATGGAATATCGAACGCTATTAGATTAATACTAGTTAGAGACACAAAAAATAATTTGGATGTAATGGCAAAAGTTTTCCAGCATAAAACTTTACATATAAGAATTCCCAAAAAGGAATATGGTACACAAAATAACTACAATTCAAACAACAAACACTGTATTCTTTGTCTTTTTGCATGAATTATCGACGTGGTATTCGACAGGATAAGAGAGTAATTTACGATGGTCATATTTTATAGCAATTACTATGAATTCCGAAAATAGAAGGAAAGAGCTGCTCGAAAATATAGCAATATTATCTAAAAATACTGAGGAAATGTCATATAGATCTAAGATCACAATTGTATCATATGGCACCTCAAATATACTTAAATAAAATCGACAATGGCAAGATTAAAGATAGAAATTGTTAAATGGGTTTTGTCTGATTCTTTTATCTGTAAAATATGAAAGAATTACTTGTGCGTTTCCCATCGTTCCAATCACGGTTACAAAGCAATACAAACTAGCGTATATCCATCTTTTATCAACTGACGGAGATTCAAAAGCTACAAACCACTCGTTAACTTCTTGACTACACGACCTATTACGGTTATTCATGATAAATCCTGACAAAACGTATTTACTTCCAAAAAATGTCAAACGGAATTCCTAACAATCTGGTACTGAATATCGAAGAAAAACAATAAGTTACCCATATGTGTAAGTAATTGTTCTATCGTGGCCATCAAGCGCGACAGGACTGGTATTGTAAACTCTATGCTCAAATCCGCCATCTTTTAAATGAGAACTATATTTTAATTTTTATTAAATAAAGAAAATATGGACTTCAAATAAGGTGCTACTCATTGAAAGTGTATTTCAATGGTTACTATGCTACAATCAATTTCAGCAATGCTAATTAAGAAATTTAGGACGTTGTTTTTATTCGCAATAGTCATGTAAATTGGCAACGTTGAAGAATGTAGACGAAAACTTCTGGTGTCAATCCGATGTAATAGCCAGGTCTAAAAAGTGATATGAAGAATAGTATTATTTAAATTTTTTGCTGTTTCAGAAATTAATGTAATAGAAAATAATCATTACACCAAATATTGTTTAAAGAGTCACAAAGAGATAGTGAAGGAGAATAATATTATTTAAAATTTGAAATGAGAGGCTGTAGTGAGACAAACACCTCACTCGGTAGGTACTACATTGTAGGCAATACTTGCAGTACATGAATAACAGCCAGTAGTGGCTATAGCGTATAATGCTGTCGAATGTTGACTACATTGTGTGCGGTTCTCAAACTTAAAGAGCTAAGTTAACCTGTTAACGGGTTAAGAAGTTGTTAGCGTCCATCACGTACACACTGTAATCTTGCAACCTGTCAAATTCGGCGTGGGTAAATTTGACGTCCGCAATTAGTCGTTTACGCTGTAATTTAGTCCCATTTTGTATGAAAAATCGTATCTATACCTATTAATTTTAACATTTAGAAAGAATCACCGAGAGGTATACGTAATACAAATTCCTTTTGTTCTTACCATTGAAATGTTCTCGGTAAATCAGAACTCTATGATTACCAAGAAATCACAATTTAAAATTACATATATAACGGAACTCACAGCGTATAAGGGTGTTTCAGCCAACGTCATGAGGTTACATGACTTTGTTTACATCGCCATTTTGTCGGAAAAAGCACTGGCGTCTGCTGTACACTTAATTAGACTTACATACCTTTGCATGTTGTTATATAAGATTCTTTTTGTAAGATAATTATGCCGGAATCTTGCTGTGCCGTTAGTTGTACTAATAAATGTGTGCGGGGAAAAAATACATTTTCTCGATTTCATCTAATCGACGTTCACAGTGCAGTGGGGTTTCTGCTGAACGTAGCGACGGCTTTTAACCTACGGCTCACACCTGAATTTGCAGCGAGCACTTTATATCATTTATGTAGGCTGTGTCTGAGTATAACAAACAACCAGCTGGCGTTAACGTAACAGTTATATTCGTATACATGCCGGTAAATATATAAAAAGGAAAATATGAAGTAAAATCAGAAGCGAACAAAAATTGCAAGTAGTAAAATTCGCTGAACTGGTACTGCTAGGTTAGCATGTAGTATGTTTGTTGTACGTGTGATGTGACTGGGCCGTGTTAAGACGCGTGAAACGCAACGATGCCGTTTTCCGACAAAATGGTTTCCAGATGAGTTAGATTTACGTGATGAAATCCCTCTATACACTGAAAGTACATAGTAACAGGCATAACCGCACACGCAGGTTGTGGATAACAATTTACTTTAACTTCATGACTAATCACGATTTGTAAATCACTGTTTCTCAACTTTCGGGTTCGGCTTTCCTAGAATATGTACTTCCTTAATGTTTTTTTGATATATTTACACATAGGCCCCTATTTTAAAAAATAAGTTATTTTTGTCTATCAATGTGTCAAAATATTTGAGGGCAACATACCACTTGGCTTGTGTCATGACCACTTTAATACCTTAAAGGCCCATCTTGATGATGGAAAATTGCTGCATGTTTTGCATGTTTTTTTTCAAGGGCTTTTAAACAGATTTTTCTTGAAATATTACTGTTGCATTTATATATTGTTTGAAAGCTACAACTTTGTTCTTTTAATTCATGTAAAAAGAATTTGTATATTGTATGTAAATTTATGAAAAAAAGGTTAATTAAGTAGCATGCTGCTATTACAAAATAAGAGACTTGACACTCCTGTTGCCTTGTTATAGGCCCTAAAAAACATTTCTGACGGCATTTTTGGATTTCTCATAAAGTAAGCTTTCAAATCTTATCAAACATGAAGTTTTAGAAGCTAAGAAAAAAAAAATTTTTGTCACTTTTGCTCATCGCATTGGGTTTACTAGTTAACACTAGGCCTAGATTAACACAGTGAACATATGAACCCACGTTTACTATATAACTGAAGTGTGACAAACTGCCCATTTATGTGCAAAATGTGATGAATTCGTGGGGCTATGCAACAAACTTATGTCATTTGATAGAACAGCCTCTGCTCTTCCATTTACTGTAATTAACACTTATGAGTTTAAAAAAGGGGGTGAAAATGGGTAAAAAAATTACTTTTTTGGGGCATAATTTCAAATTGTTTCAGTGTTTGACCCAAATTCTATCAGAATTAGAATAAATGATCTTTCTCAAATTTTATAAAAGAATTTTAAAGTTGATAGGTGATTTCTAAGTATCTTTGTAATTACTGAATTATTTTCAATTTGTTTGAAATTGTGCACATTTTAAAACAATTTTGGAAAATCTCCCATGTTTAGACAAAATTTACGAAATACTTCTTATTATAGACCTACTAAACAAATGTCATTCGTGGAGAAAGCAAATCGAGCTCTTTGGAATGATACTTAATTCATCCCTGTGAGAATTTGGGTATGTCCCGAAACTATTTTTGGGAAAACAGTGTAAAGTCCAATCGAACTGCGAGTTCGGCTTGGGCCTTTAAGGGTTAGGTCATAAGTCTCTAATATCACATTTGGTAGCAAAACAACGAGGCCCATTTTGATAATCTTATATTTAATGTTAAAAAGTTGATATTGAAACTATGGATTTGCACATGAAACTCCCCTGCATATTTCTGTAACTTTGTTGCTATGTTTATGGTTTTCATGATTTGCGTGCAAGTGGTGGACTGTTTTGTAAAATACCACGCTCGAACGTGTAAGATTGAGTATATCTGTATATGATAATTGTCTCTTCGTGTAAGGTCAGTTATCAACATGAAAGTCTCACAAATTGTTTCATTTAAAAACAAATCAAGCACACGCATACATTTTGAGAGGGGGCTTGCTGTTGTATGTCTTGTCACTTTATTGGAACACAATAGTCTTATACGCTTTTCGACAATCTCTACCGTTTCGTTACTCGTAACAAATAAGATTTTGAAAGCAAGTTTGGATTACGTAAACAGATAAGGTCTTACTAGTAAAAAATTGAAAAATTAAATAAATAAGTTCAATTGTGACCTTGACATAAACCCACAACCACAAAAGTCAGGCGTCCGTGTGCGTCAATGATTTGCAAGACAATACGTTTCATGCTTTCTTATTGGGCCAGTACACAAGTTTCTCATATTGGTTTTAGTTAAGAGAAATATGGTAAATGGTAACATTTGACCAACACGCGTATGCTGCGGAGGACGGCAATTAAACCGCATCTGCTTAAACTTCAAATAAACTGCACTTTTTTGTTATAAATCATTCGAACGCTCTCTACAATACAAACGGTGCATTTTCACATTGCTGCTTTTTGCTGCAACACAATTTGAAATATTTGCACTTGTATTTCCTATTTTAATCCCAAAAATTTCTTAAAGTAGTGTTGATATTGACAGATTCAAAGTTGGGAAGCTGTAATATAGGTAATGGTTGCAAAATATATCCAGATCCAAATATCAGAGTAATATCCCGATCGAAAGATCGGAGTGATATCCAAAATTAAATGCTTATACTGAACTGTTTATACTTTCGTTATTTTTTTTAGAAGACTCACTTTCCCAAAACTGATTAGTGTCAATGAAAAAAATAAAAATAATGATAATTAGAGCTAGAACAACACATTTAGGGATTAAATGAATCATTAGTGGTGTTTTAGTATTTTCACAAATAATTTGGTGAAAATGCCAAGAAATATAACAGTCTTAAAAGTCTCGTTTTAGAAATGTAACTCAAACCAATTTTTTCGTGGGCAGTTTTGTTGTTGTATTGTTTTCATTTTATAGTCTTAGCTTTTTTGTGTGTGCATGTTCTTTTTTCTTACATAGATTGACTACAGAATGGATAATACGAACATCTGGCAGACATTGAATTAATCAATGAATCTGCAAATAAATCTGGGGTTGATTAATTTGTTTCCCATGAAGTTAAAAGTTGACAATTGTTTGACGACACAGTATGCTCGCAGATCTCATCACTTTAAAAGCACCTCAAATTCTAAAAAAAAACAGTCAAATAAATTTTACATAATATAGTTGCAGTCACAAATATTCGTGTCTATACAAAAATCAATTAAAACGAGTTATCAAAGCGCTGCTTTACTATCAATTATATATAAATTTTCCACGGTAAGATCTACAAGGACACAGTAACTACTATATTCTGCAAAAGACATTCTTCATGTTTATGTAGTTATACTTCACTTCTATCCATTCCATGGCGAACAAAATAGGTCCTCTGTTTTCTTTCAAATATGCAAAGAGAAATTGAAATAACAGTATCCGCTGACATGTGCAATCCGATGTTTAATAATAGTCACCCATATTTACAATTATTTTTCGCTGTGAAGTTAGTCCTTGCATATGATTAGGCGTCATGTCCTTTAGTCCTTGTTTGAAACAGGAATAACATAATAATTATTGTTGGACTGATTGATGTTTGTAAACTAAGTATTTTTGGACTGATTGATATTAGTAAACTAACTTGTTGGACTGATTGATGTTTGTACTAACTATTGTTGGAGTCATGTTTGTAAACTTTTGTTGTCCTTTGATTTTGTAAAAAATATTGTTGGACAGGAATATTTGTAACATAATAATTGTTGGATTAACAAACAAACTATTGTTGTAATTGATATTTGCAACTGTTTTGGATGTTGATATTTGTAAATAACTATTGTTGGACTAATTGATATTTGTAAACTAACTATTGTTGGAAAAAACTTATTGTTGGACATTGATTTTGTAAACTATTGTTGGACTGATTGTTACTGATTGATGTTTGTAAACTAACTTTGCAAAGTTGGACTGATTGATGTTTGTAAACTAACAATTGTTGGACTGATTGATGTTTGTAAACTAACTATTGTTGGACTGATTGATGTTTGTAAACTAACTATTGTTGGACGATTGATATTTGTAAACTAACTATTGTTGGACGAATTGATATTTGTAAACTAACTATTGTTGGACGAATTGATATTTGTAAACTAACTATTGTTGGACTGATTGATGTTTGTAAACTAAGTATTGTTGGACTGATTGATGTTTGTAAACTAACTATTGTTGGACTGATTGATATTTGTAAACTAACTATTGTTGGACTGATTGATATTTGTAAACTAACTATTGTTGGACTGATTGATAGTTGTAAACTAACTATTGTTGGACTGATTGATGTTTGTAAACTAACAATTGTTGGACTGATTGATGTTTGTAAACTAACTATTGTTGGACTGATTGATGTTTGTAAACTAACTATTGTTGGACTGATTGATGTTTGTAAACTAACTATTGTTGGACGAATTGATATTTGTAAACTAACTGTTGGACTAACTTTGTTGGACTGATTGATGTTTGTAAACTAAGTATTGTTGGACTGATTGATGTTTGTAAACTAACTATTGTTGGACTGATTGATATTTGTAAACTAACTATTGTTGGACTGATTGATGTTTGTAAACTAACTATTGTTGGACTGATGAAGCAGCATTTTTTGAAATATTCTTAGCATTTCCTTTTTTAGTACGTAAATTAAAAGATAAGATTTTACTCATATAATCCTTGAAACTACGGTTTATGCCAGCATAAAGAAAAGGATTGATAGCAGGGTTTGATTGAAGCATGCACTGTCCAAAACTATACCAATCACTTGTTAGATATAAAGGTGAAATACTATTGATCATTATAACTACATGTAAGGACATCCAGCACAATAAGTAAACGGAACAAAGGCAATTAAGTTCCTTCCCAATTCGCAAATAATTTGTTTTGATTGTGTGCTTTTTTTAACGGGCAAGCGCGAAATATCTAGGTCGGTTCCTTCCATCCTTTGGCGATAATATCGACTCTCTTTGATGCCATTTAAACTTTATGAAAACTAAGATATTAAAAAGTAAGATTGCAGACAATGGAATGCCGAAACTGATTAATTCCACATGGTAATGGAAACATTTACATAAATTCGAAGGAAGTGGAAAAATGTTCCTTCAATAAACCTGTCATTGCAGAACTACAGTACAAAAAGATGTTGCAAAAATGATTAGAATCCACACAACAACCACCGTCTTCTTCGAGTCTTTGCATGACTTGTTGGTTTGATATTTTACAGGGTCAGAGAATAATTTAAGATGGTCATAGCTCATAACATTAACAATGAATTTCGAAAAATAACGAAAGAGTTACTCGACATTAAGAAAATATATTCAAAGCAAATGAAGTCAATTCAAAACAATCATCATCAAAAGTGGAGCCACAAATGAAGCTACCATGAAATCTACAATGGCAAGATGACAAATAAAAATCTTAAATAGGTTTTTTCCTGATAGTAATATCTGTAAGATAGGAAAGAATTACAAGCGTGTTTCCTGTTATTGCAAAAATGGTTACGAGTACGAACAGAATAGGGTATATTCATGTTGATTTAAATGTAGGCGTTGTAAAAGCTAACCTGCATGACTGGTACCAAATGACTCGGATTCCTAAGAGTTGCTTAGAATAAAAAGGTTCCAACTTGTCACGTATTTGGAACATTCTCGGCTTCTTTAAGGATTATTTCTAAGAGTTGCTTAGAATAAAAGGTTCCAACTTGTCACGTATTTGGAACCTTCTCGTCTCTGGAACCTTTTTTCCTTAAGAATGTAACGCTCTTGACACCCTTGAACTTATGGTTCACGATCAAGACATGCAAGAACAGGGACGAAAAACCAAGCAATCACAAGCTTTGTGTTTAAAAATTTACGAATTCATTTCTGTGAAATGTTGATAACTGATGATAATACAACATCTTTGAAATTATTCTCTGTATTTCGTTTTTATCAGGTATAATAAAACATAAAAGCTTCCTCATATACGATGCTTGAAGCTACGACTCATGACAACATAAAGAAATGGATTAAAATATGGCAGAATTTGATTGGAGTATGCTCTGTTCAGCCACTTGTTAAATGAGATGCAGAAGTGTTGAGAAACATAAAATGGTTGATTTGTTAAAATGTGGTGTCCTATGAAAACGTACGTAGTTTCATCCTTTGGTAAACGTGCAGACTCTCTTTGGTGTCTTTCGAACTTTTCAAATATACAGATATTAAAAAAATAAGATTGCGGACAATGGACTGACGCAACTGATACAATTCAGGATTTTATTTGAGACAAATGAATTAATTCGAAAAAAATGGCACAAAACTTCTCTTAACAGAACTACAATCGTTTTAAATGCTATTCAAAATAGCTAAAATCCGTTCGGCAATTACTGTCTCCGCGAGTCTCATGAGTTGTTGGTCTGACAGGATTAGAGAATAATTTAAGACTTTCATAGCTCATAACAATTGCAATGAATTCCGAAAAAGAAGGAAAGAGCTACTCAAAATTAAGAAACGGTTATTCAAAGTGGCTGAGGTAAATTGATATATATATATATTGAAAGTAACTACTATCTCAAAAGGAGCCGCCGATAAACCTACTATGAAAAAGCATGTAATACTACAAGAGCTGATAAAATTGTTAGATTGGCTTTTCCTGATACTGTTATCCGTAAGATAGGAAAGAATTTTAAGCTAACAAGTACATTTCCTCTTATTACAAAAAAGGCCAGTTTTCCCCACAGAATGGCGTATATCTATGTTTAGTTCAATGTGGGAGGCGTAAAACGTAGATTAAAGGCCATCTGTCGTGATTAAAATGTGGCGGCGTACATTTTGTGATAGATTATGTGTTTGTTCTTATTTTATAAGAGAATTATATCCAAAGAGGCACCTCAATATATAGTTCTAATGAAGATGAAACGTGGAAAAGCATCGTGGTTGCCTTTCCAAATACAACAAATGCCATATTTTCTAGAAATTATGGACTATTTTTTATGAGAAAAGCCAGCAGAAGAGTACTAACTGAACATGACGTAATTTAAAAAAGATGACGTTTGACGTTCGAAATTTCAAGAGAAAAGTATAAGATTGGAAATGACTACTTGATAAAATCGTCTGACTGTGTAATTACTTTCAATTATGGCTATGGCTAAGTCTAAACCAATACTCTAGTGGACACTTTTCCACAAGTAAATCAATCTGGAAATCAATAGGATCGGGTTTCGTTACTGCATAAGGTCTTAAAAGTAATCTGCCTGCACTTGTACAATTGGTAACGATTCGTCAATGCTCAACTTGTTTCAGTGAAAGATTCTTAATTAAATTTCGCTTTTAATGAGAGAGGATATTCGTTCAAACGCATTCCCTGCTTAAATAAGCATTCCTTATTTTTTCCTTTCACATATACCACTGTACCAGTGAATTCACAACTGGGTATCAAAGGCCGTGGCCGTCTTGATATAATGTCCAGCTCTGGATGCATTAGTTCTTGCTATGCTATATTTCAGTAAATAGACTTTCTCCTCTGCAACGTCGTATCAATATAAGTATTGTATAATAGTAGAATATGTTTTTGAAAAGTTGGAATTTTCAGTACTGCGTCTTGTCTTATAAGTCATATTCGTCAGTCTGTCAGTATAGGTCCAATTTAGGTTATATGTGCAATGTGAGGAAATAAAATACAATAGAAAAAAAGTTAGAATTTTCTGTTCGATTTTTATGACAAGCATTTCCTGTTTATTGTTGTGAGTTATTTTGGGCTGACCTCTAATCCAACTAAACGCACACCATTTTGAAAACACTGCCGTTGCCCACAACTGATTTGGATTAAATTCAATTTAATTTCACTTTTGATATTAACTGAGAAAGTTTAAATAGAATCATTTAATTTGGTGATCAAATATTGTTCAGTTCAACATTATACGACAATTGCTGCTGACCATTTTTTACTTTTACAAAAATTCAACAAAATATAGAATCATGGCATAGTGTTTTAGCTCTCGCTGTAAATAAGATCAGAATTTGTGTATCTACATGTGTCCTCAAATATTGAACTCGAAACAAAAATATAATTATAAGGTACAGTACAAGTTTAAAATAAATTAGTTTTAACATTGTTCGAAAATTGCTCCTGGTTATTTTGCTACTTTTTGAAAGTGAGTCGAAGCAGATATGGCGGAGCCAAAGGGACTAGGGGAATACGCCCCACCCTCATATTTTCAAAAGTTTAAAAAGTGCCTTTTTCAGAGGAAAGCTGCCCTTTACAGAGAGAACAAGCGCCGCTTTTCAGAGAAAGAATGTGGCCTTTTAAACTTTATAATACTATATGTCTGATCTTTTCATTTAAGAAAGTAAAACAAATATCGCCCGAAAGTAAAACTAAAATTGCGAATCTAATTTAAATTTTGAGGGCAAAAAGCCTTTAAATTGGACTTTTACTACTGAAAAAGTATTCACATCTGTCTACCTTTTTTTCCCCAAGCTACGATGTGGACTGGTCGACGTAGACCCTCGTCATAAACTAACAGCCCTCCCCATCTTCTTTGTAAAGTTCAAAAGCTAAGATATCTACAGAGATAAAACTTGAGTACTCTTTCAAATATTAAAAACAAGTTCCCATATTATAACCAATCATTTTATTACAGATAATGAAGAAAGTAACACACACATTTGTTGTGGTTGTATTTTCCTGCCACCTAAATTTAAATGCAGTTGTCGGGCACCTCCTGAACTATTATGAAGACCTCTCATTTAATTTTTACACCAACGAAAGTTTAAAATATTCCGGGGCAATTGCTCCTAAAGATATAATGCTGTCAAATACATGCTTTCAAAATACGTTAGTCGGACTGCAGCGCTCCTCAAACACTGCCACCAGATTCAAACATCTTCCGCCACCCCTGAGTCTGTGAGTCGGAAAATACATTCGGCAATTAAGATAAAAGAACAAAGAATCATACATCTAATGCTTTTCTCTCGCTGTAAATATCGAAATGATTAAGGAAATAAATTGGTTAAATAGTCCAGATTTAGTACCTTCATCGAATAATCTGATAATACACTTTCGAGAAAACGAACGAGACCGATAGGCCTTAATGATACAACTCAGTACACATATGTGCTTAAGCTTTGTATCGGAATTTACGCATATTTCTTCAAACAATTAAACATATCAGCTTTCTTACCTGAACCTGGTAGTTTTCCTTCGCACTGTAAAATATGATAAAAGAACAGACTTTGAGCGAATGTTTTTTTTTTTGATAATCACTGAGTTTGAATAAGAAAAGAGGTTTTATTCGGGCCCACAGTGTATAATTCTATCTGGGGATATCCTCGATCGAGTGTTTTGTTTCTCAAATAGCAGGTTGGTAAAACCGTGTTTAATTTGTAATAAAACGTACACATTAGCTGCAAGAAACATTAATATCATTTCAGAAATGTGTTAGAATTATTTTTGAGCACAATGAACTATTTTCCAATTATATAAAAATTCTACTTAAAAGATTCTGAACCTTAAATTCCCATTTAATGAAATTTATATTTCAGGATACTCATATTCCCCCCAAAGCAGCCTACATAATTTCACTTTTCCTTCAATATCTACAATATTTCTTTAAAAGGAGTCTGGATAAATTGTGAGAATGATTATGACGATTAAATTTGGACAAATTTCATAATCTACAAAATATCATAATTTTCCAGATTCATAATTTAAAATTATACACCATTAACAACCGGTGTTAGACTTACATTGCGCAATGCGAAATAATCGTTAATGGCGTCCTCCATAGCCTTAAAAAAAAAAAAAAACCTTGATCAATGGTTGATATTAAACCTTTGGTTGATGGTATCTTCCGGACTGTATTTCAAGGTTGACGAATCAAGCTTAGCCTTGCGCAGCCGTGGACTGGTGGAGGGCAGTGACGTGATTGACTGGAACAATCATCCACCAATGCCCAAAGCCACGAAACATCTATTTCACTGTAGTCCGATGTGGAAAATTAAGCCAGATCGGCCCAGGACATTCTCTTGAAAAGAATGCTACCGGGAATTTTCATGTTCACTTAGATTATTTGATAGAGAACTCTTGAAAATCAATTTGGTGAAACAATCATGTTGATATCTTTCCATGACCGTACGGACC
>JAIGNY010001168.1:2185000-2235000 GCA_020152595.1 Chiridota heheva | reverse complement strand
GATGAATGAAAAACGGAAGCCGAAAAATGTCGAATTATGTTCGAAATTGTATTTTCAATGCAACAAGAAAACTATAGTATGCTATCATATTCATTTTTCTTGATTTGAACTTGAATTAAACTGAAACAGCGCCATCAAACCGCTTTAAGCAAAATGCAAACACGAAAATTCTGATGGTCACTGACAGACGAGGTCAAATCACGAAATGTAGAAGAAGATTGATAAAATCTCGCTATACCTCAAAGACGCGGTCTGTCAACGGGTTGAGTAAACATAGTTTTGAACTTGATTGGTTGATTGAATATAATTATTCACTGTTAGATCATATTTACATGCACAAATATACATAATAATGTAAAAACATAACAGACAAGAAATAACAAAACTAAAAAGGAAAACTGCAAGCGACAAAAATGATCTGCACTATGAATAGGAAAGCACTAAAAGTTGGTTCAACTGTGGAAGAAACTTATTTCCATAGTCGTCGTGATCATAAGTAAGGTAAAAGAGATATCACTGGAAAATGGACGATAAAAATGCAGCAATGCAAACAGTAAAACATGCTTAAAAAATGAATGATAGAATACAATAGAGGGGCGGGGAACAGTAAAAGATGGTTACAGAAAGGGTAGCATAGGGGTATTTATAAATGAATTCAGAAGTGAACGTCGCCGTGTTGGGAACGTCACTTCCGGTTTTCAAGTTCCTTATTGATTGCGAGAAATATGGGATATTATCGATAACTCAGGCCCCTACATTTTGCCCAGCGGATGTGTGATCGAAACTGAAACAGCGCCGTCTGCTAGATGCGTGATCGAGAGGATCTCAATTACTCTACAAGATTGCCCTTTGAATTTGCCAAAATCAATGCAAATTGATGTCTGAGATTTAAAAAATGTCTAATCGATTTTGATGAAATTTTTGCTACTATGATAGTTTTTATATATTTTCAAGTAATTTGCTATAATGTACTTTCTGTTTGCTGACAAGTTTCATAACTATCATAAACAATTAAAAGAAAAACCTGGGTAATTTACAACGTAACGAGGCTATGACATCACAACTAGTCTGATTTCAGTCGTTTTACACAAATGATACTAAACTTTGAACTTAATTATCTCTTAACGAAATAAGATTTTTGAATGCTTTCTTTACCATTTTGTTTCTTTTGAAGTCCTCTTTTAAATAAGATAAACATGCTTGACCACTGAACTAATCCTTTAATTTTGTACTTGCTGGTCCATTTTTAAAATATATGCGTTGAATACTGCAGGTGTCAAAATTGTATAATTTCATATTGCAGGTACCAAAAAATCACTCATTCTGCGAATATGTTTTTCGGTTGGTGTGCTGCACTCCCCTACCACTTTTAGTATGAAGTGCCGTCCCCCCTTTCCTCCCCTCTCCCCCAAGATTGCAACGTTTACAAAACTGGGCAGTCAAGCTTGTTTTCCGCACAAACAAAGGTGACCATTCATCCCCACTGCTAAAACAATTTTACTGGCTACCTGTAGGCTATGCTCTATGTTTACAAATCCCTCACAAGTTCATCTCCGACTTATCTCTCTACTAAATACTGCATCACCCTCGGCGCGAAGGTTTGCGTTCCGCATCAGACAGAACTCGTTTAAAAGAAAAAAGTATAAATAGATGGTCGCTTAAATCTGCGGCTGACAAAGATTTTTTTTTATATTGCACCTAAACTCTGGAACCACTTACCCCTAGCATTCGTACAGCCAACTCTTAACCGGTTTTCAAGAAATCATTGAAAATCCCATTTCCTCAGTCATAATACTTGCTTTTTTCTAACCTTCAGTTCCTTTCTTAATCGTGTAACTCATGTATATTTATTTTTTGGCGCTGTGGTTTTAATGGACTGGTGCGGTATATAAAGCCTATTGTATGTATATGCGTCCAGTTTGTGTGGCAATTATACAATACAAAATTATGTAAAACTTCTCTTAATGTCTTTAAAGCCATTATTCAGCTTTCAGTCGTTGTTATTTTTGTTGTTGTGAAAATAGTTATATATATCGTGATTAAAATATGGCGGCGTACATTTTATTTTAAAACGATTCTGATTGGCCTTTCAATGCAAGTGCACATTGTACCATTGCATTTTGACCAATCAAAACACACAAATCATTTTTTTTTACCTCCACTTTAAAGACGATAACTGGCCTTTAATTTCGACAAGTCAAATATCTTCAAATCAAGTCAAGTCACAAGTCATTGATTTGCAAGTCACAAGTCATTTTTGGCAAGGCAAGTTAAGTACAAAAAAATGTGACTCGAGTCGGACTCGACTCCAAGTCAGTTACTCGAGTCAACAACTCTGCAAGCTACCTACTGACATTAAATCTTCTAGTAATTTTAACATTTTCAAAATTAAACTAAAACTCATCTTTTTTTTTTCATAATGATTTTTAGTATATTTTCTATTAAGTTTAGTTGTTTTTAAGTAAGTATTTTGGGTATGTAATGTGCTTGCTGACTGAAGGTTTTATAAGAATTAATCAAAAATTGATAGTGATAATAAAAGTTCCTTCGTATGTTCGTGCAATCAAAGTTTCTATTAACTATGACGTTACACACTTTAAGAGAATTGTTCACAAATAAATTTTAATAATTGAAAGTTTTTTCATGTTTTAAGAAATTTCAAGAGCCAAGAGGCATTGTTTTGCGTTCTCAAGATTATGCAAAGATAAAAGACTTTAGGGTGCGCGGTCATAAAATTCATTTGAGACCTCGTACGACGTCATCAAGGGACCAACGGACCTCGGCTATCCGGCATCTCAAATAAAATTGATGACCGGGCACCCTAATATTTATTCCCTTAATTTTCGCATAATCTCGAGAACGCAAAACAATGCCTTCCGTCGAACTTCTTTCAGAAATGGGTTAATCGGCCCACAAGTCACTTCATTTGGCCTACCACTTTTTCAAAAATTGTGGTACTCGTGGGCCAACATGCATATTTTACATGATGGCCAGAGGAGCAAAATAAAAAGTGAATAAGGTCCATAAGAATTTTCACATGATTTGAAGATAACAAATTATTTTCAAGGGGTACATTTATCCATTTGGGTCATTATTTTCTGATTAAATTAATACAAAGTGGAGGATCTATCTCTCCCATAATCCCCCACCCCCACACACACCTCCAACCAGGTGGACCGCTTCTGCTTTAAGGATTCATGTTTAAAGATCCCATTTTTGCTGTTAGCCACTAGTAAAAATTCCATTTAAAAAAAAAAAAACCTGACTGTGAGTATACTTTTCGAGGTTTGTTTGCGCAGTGAGAGTGTGCTCGCTATCTCCTTTTCCCTTCCATCCAAGAAAATAAGCAAATTTTAAGAGGTCTTGTTTGCCCTAGAGATAAAGCGGGTGTATTATACAGTGAAACCAAGGGTTATTGCGAGCGAGGAAAATTATGCTGAACTGTCATGACTGTTTAGACTGATTGAGAATGCTAAGAATAGGGTCAACTACTTCCTGGTTTCACCACATGTTGATTTAATGATTATCCTCCTTCGGCTGTTGGCCCGCCTCGCAGCCTAGAACAACTCCATTATATGAACAATTGACCTGCAACGTTGTTTACGATCGGTGCAGAAAGTCGTGTGCATTGGATATTATATGGCCTACGATTTGAAAAGTGGTTAGAAAAAAGTGGGAAATGTGGAGAAGCAATAAGGTAAGGGATATAAGAAACGAGGATGAAATTCCACTTGCTTATGCAGAGGAGGATGAGTTCCTAAATACGGTAAGTCTCTTGTTTTCTGTATTTGAAGATAAGAGCCAGATATCTCTCTCTCTCTCAATTTATCAACTGACAAAATTTGTGCGCAGTAGCCTACGTATATTGTCGATGGCGAGGATAAATGGTAACTCCATTGGAAATTCCAAGCAAGTAAAATCTTATACGCACCCAAGTTACCAATACCAGTTCAATATTCTTCGACATGGCAAAGTGCGGGGTATAGCAATTTTTACTGGGGATGGGACATGATGTCCAGCACATGCAGAGGCGTATAGAGCAGGGAGAAGGGGGAGGGGGAAACTGCCCCCTGAGAGGATTCTACTTCTCGGTTGTATGCTTCCTGCCCGGTTGAGAGGTAAAATTTGGAAATTATTAAAGTAAAATTGAAAGGGAATTTTGGTATAATTCCCCAAAAGTTGAATAAATTTTCCGAAAATTGAAGAAAGCTTTCGAAAATTGGCCAAATTTCCCAAATATCGAAGAAAATTGTCCGGAAATGAGCCAAAATTTCACAATCATTAAAAGAAATTTCTCGAAAATCAAAAGAAGAAAAAACTACTCGAAAATGAAAGAACAACTTGCAAAAATGGAAGAAAGTTAAATAAAATGCCCGAAAATGCATGGAAAATTTCCCAATATGAAAAATATTTCCCCCAAATTGGAAAATTCCCCAAAATTGGAGATTTCTCCAAAATTAAAGATTTCTCCATTACGATCAATTTAAATAGTAATAAAAATTATTATTTAGCAGTCTTTCGGTGCAATTTTTACGGGAACTTTTTCGGGTTGTTTCCCCTGAGAATAAGACCCTTCCTGCGCCCCTGGGTACAAGTTTGGGACCATGGACCAATATTGACAATTGCCCATCGATCAGGCGAAAGTTCAGTTTAACTAAGGTCTATTTGAATGTTTGAAAATGATTGATTTGGAAATAATTGGGGATGCCATGATCGTTTTTATTGGTAATTTCTGCCTCTGGTTTCTTCCACCATCCATTTCACATGTATTGTTATGCTTTCCTTATAAAGGCAAAACTATAAGCACCCTTGGGTTACCAATTCAAATGTGTCATACATTCAAATTTTGTTTCAAAACACGGTTCTAATAAATTGATTGTATGCCCGGTATACTGCCAGGGTGTGATTTCCCTGATACTTTTAAAGAATTGTCACTATGTGGAAGATCCTTATTGGTACTACGGAAATACAGCTCCATCTCAAGTTAGGTTGATTGGTTTGGTATTTTAGCAATTGGTTCATAACGTTGTGATACGACCGTTTTATTACCCAGTTGTGGAGCACTGCTTGGAGACCCATGTGAAATCGAACCGAAATCGGCCCACCTGAAATCGACTCTATAAAGGTTTTATAGTGCAATCCTTTTCTTTGTGGTGATAAAGTTTTACATGTGCAAACTCATGAAAAATCGTTTTCTCAGAATCTGCTTTTGTATGTCATGGCATTTTGTATATTTTAACTAAAGGTGCACGGATACTGTATTTATTTGCAATCAGTTTTCTCTTTATGTTAGGTAAGCCTAGGTGTTTTCTTTATACCTGTTTCTGTCATAATCATTCGTATTACACCGTAATCCAAGACAATAATATATCACCCACTCTTAACCTTTTCTCTAAAGGTAACGACAGAAAATATACAGTCCGTGTGGGTTTTCATAAATCATCTAAAGTTACATAAACAGATATATGTTCTGAAGCAAGAACCTTAATTCATTAAATCAAGATGTAGTGGGGCGGCCAAACTAAAAAAAGAGCCTATTCAAAGGTTTTGATGGCATTTCTTAATATAATATGGCATCCATGCTAGAAACGTAGGTATGTGTCCCGGGCACCTCGCCAGGTGTGTAGAAGCTCCTTGCTGTAACCCTCTATATGTAGGTTTATTGAGGTCAAGCGGAACAAACTTTTAATTAAAAGGTAATCTTTCAAAAATAGTTATTTTGGCATTGGCACATGGCATGCCATATGAAAGGGAATTAAATTTCCTATTTTTCATTGACCTATTTTAAGTGCATTTGTCAAGTGTTTACTCCTTTTTTGGGTAAAATAGTGATTTTTTTACCATTTTTCCTGGAATAAAAAAAAAATGGATTTATTTTAATTGCTAAAATAACTATCGAAACCAAGTCGTATTGTAAGAATTTTTCAATTAAAACTTTTCAATACCCTCATAAAGCTATGTAAATTTTTTTTTTTAGCTTGGTTTATTTCATTATAGAATGGGGAAATTTTGTAAGTTATAAGTCAGAAATATAAAAATGAGCAAAATTTCGCCGAAAAGGCATATACGGGTGTCCTACAAACTGGCAAATTGACCTCGCATGCTCTATTCAAGTTATTTCCGAACGTTCCACAAGATTCATTCAATAATTGTAAATTGTCAAGTTTTTAAATAGTGCTGAATTTTGGGTAAAAAAATGCTATTTTTGCTCAATTTCTAATTTTAGAACACCGATATGTTTAACATGTGAAAATAAAATTGATATTTTTTCTTTTGGAAGACTTTTTTTTTTTTTTATCTCCAGACGGCCTTAGTAGCTTTTAGAGACTCATTATCATTACTATATTACGAGTTACGATAATCTGCAATATGAAAGGAAAGGAGTGGTAGGAGCGGGCTATAATCTTATTGATACGGTTTTAGCATTAGCTCCAAGATATTTTTTCTGTGAAATAAAACAACAGATTTGGTTTTTGGGTATCTCCCTTTTTATCATTTAATAAGAATATAGTAGAACATATAATGCCAAGTAGGTGATAAATCAGACACTCCCAGTTGGTCCATAGCTAGACTGTTCCAAAACTCTGAGTTGCGGAATGCAGACCATGTGGTGATTATAACTTAATAGGTCCTATACGTTCCATTTATGAATCTGTTCAATGTGCTATACGTAGGATAATGTATGAAGTAAATTTCGGTCGTTGCTATTCACTACTATTAATTGCGAATATATAAACCTTAAAAGCGGGTGTTCATGTTGAAATTCTTTGCGTTCGTTATCTAATTATTATTATTATTATTATATACCATATATTTTAAGTGCTCATTTCAGAACAAAATATGCCAGCTCACAAGCACTTTACAATGGAAAACAAAAATAACATATACTTAGACATAAACTTAATCTTGTACTTGTAAATAAACTTATACTTATACAAAAACATATACTTATAGCAACAAAAACAGGCATTAACAGGCAAAAACAGGCACTAAAAACAAAAAACAAAACATTACTAATGAAAATATTGAGTGTATAAGTGAGTTTTAAGAGCCCTTTTGAAACCTGTGAGACTTTGGATTGAACGGATGGCCATGGGGAGTTTATTTCAGAGGTGTGGTGCAGCCCAGCAGAAAGGTCTTTCCCCACTGGATGACAGTATACGAGGGTCTTTTTAGTTCATGGTATCTTGAGATCTTAGTACGCGCTTAGGCCTGTATAATGAAAGTAAATCATTGACGTGGTTGGGCAATAAATTATGTAATGCCTTGAAAGTTAACAAATTAATCCTAAATTCTATCCGTTCTTTTATGGAAAGCCAGTGGAGATCCTTAAGAATGGGAGTAATGTGATTATACTTAGAAGTTCTGCTAAGTATACGAGCTGCCATATTCTGTACTCTTTGTAATTTGCGGCACTGAGTATCAGACAAACCATACAATAGTGCATTGCAGTAATCCAACTTTGAAGTAATTAAGCCATTTATAAGTGAAGCAGTTGCGCTATGAGTGAGATAGCGTCTTATGTGACCAATATTGCGAAGCTGAAAATAGGCTTGCTTGCAAAGGTAGTTAACATATGACTCCATATTCATTTAAATTCAAAATGAACTCCAAGGTTTTTGACAGTAGACGCAGGTTTGATATCAATCCCATCAACTACCAATGATGATTGTGAAAGTTTCCAGAGGTTATGCTTTAAGGCAAACAACATCACTTCAGTTTTATCACCATTGAGTTTGAGCATATTATTAGTCATCCAGCTTTTACTGTCAACAAGACAATGTCCAATATTTCTCATAGCTAATCCCTGGACATAGTCATTACCTGGCTTGAAAGACAAGTATAATTGAATATCGTCGGCATAAAAGTGACAATTTAGACCATGACTACGTATCATTGACCCCAATGGTTTGGTATACATTGTGTAACGTTTGGGGCCCAGAACGGATCCCTGTGGTACACCATACTGAAGTAAAACAGGCTCAGAGAAGTGCCCATTTACAATGATTTTTTGATAATGATTCGTTAGGTACGACTGGAACCATTTATGAACAACACCTTGTAAACCAAAATGATGTCCAAGACGGGATAGCAAGACATCATAATCAATGGTGTCAAAAGCTGCTGAAGAGTCTAGTATTACTAGAATAGACCCAAGACCCTTGTCCATTGACTCCATGATATCATTTTTAACCTTGAGCAGTGCGGTTTCTGTAGAATGATTCTTTCTATAAGCTGATTGGGTGGGTTCATGAAGACGGTTAAAACACAGATGACGCTCAAGGCGAATATCAACAACCTATTCAAGAAGTTTGGAAATAAAGGAAAGATTTGACACTGGTCTATAATTTTTCAGTGTTACAATGTCTGGTCCAAATTTTTTCAAAAGTGGTCTGATGTAGGCTTTTTTGAAAGCAGCAGGTACCACACCCTCACTAAGGGATGCATTAATTATATCGGTGATTAATGGGAGAAGTTCAGTTAAACACTCCTGAAGCATCCATGTGGGGATGCGGTCAAGCTCACAAGACTTGTTTGGGCATTTCATAATAATGGTTTGGATTTCTTGTCTAGTTACCGGTTCAAAGAATGTAATATTCATAGGATAAGTACCATACATGTCCTCGTTGTACTCATTATTTTGTTCTGGGTGCAGTGTATCTCTAATATCAGCAATCTTCTGAGAAAAGAAATCACTCAAACGATGACAGAGCTCTTTGGAGGAGGAACTTAAGGGAAGTTGATGTTCACCATTATTGTCCATCAGGTGATTAGCAATTCTGTACACATCTTTAAGCTTTTTTCCACAATCCTCAACTTTTTTTGAGTAATAGGAAACTTTGGCATGTTTCAGTAGTTTGTTTATTATGCTGCACTGCTTCCTGTAGGCATCATGATGCACAGAAAGATCAGCTTGTCGCCATTTACGTTCAAGCTTACGTTTAAGATGCTTTGCCTTATGCAGCTCCTCATTGTACCAGGGACAACTAGGTCTAAGCTGAACTGCTTTGGTAATAAGTGGAGCATGCTTATCAATTAAGGTCTGTTATCCCTCTGAAAAGGCTTGTACAAGAATGTTAAGTGATTGGTCCGTAGGGTTTCGGACAGATGATGAAAGAATATCCTGCTTGAAATCAGATACATTGATAGCCCTGTATTTCCTATATGATACTGTTCTCTGAACGCGACGTGGTTTTACCAAGTTCAGGTCATAGATAACTGCCATATGGTCACAGGAAAGATTGCCATCACTATCACAAATTCCAGCATCTGTGATAACTACGTCACTGACTAAACTGCTGGTTTCATGTGTGATAATGACATCTAGAATATGACCATGTATCTGAGTCTTTGTACGTACTAGTTGGCGCAACCAGTCAGTTGTAGCAAATTTTCAAATTGTATAGCGTGACTGTTTTTTGAAACATCTAAGTGAAAATTCAGATCACCAGTTATTACAATATCCTCAGGGATCACTGCAAATTTGCTTAGAAAACCTGCCCATTCAGACATAAAAGCGCTGACAAAGAAACCATTTGCTTTGGATGAAGGGGGGCGATACACCACTGCCAGCCGTATGCGAGATCCATGCAAGTCAATCGAACAATCCATGTGTTCAAAATTTGTGAAATTTTTACTAAGAGAAGAATCAATTACATGCACCTTAATTTCAGATTTATGGATTAGAGCTACACCACCTCCTCAGATTATTCCTTGACGAGGAACATGTTTGATAGCAAATCCAGGTGGAACTTATTCCCCTATGCACCTCTTATCAGCAGCTGATCCTAACCAGGTCTCGGTAAACGCAACAATACCAACATTGCTAGAGGTGTTTTTACTTCACAGATCGAGGATTTAACAGGCATACTTTCACTGGTGTGCTGTTTGATACCGAGTTGATTGGTTTGCATAATATTTGAATTAGATTATCGTGATTAACACCACAACCCCTTCCACTGATATCTGACCAATATAGTGTGTTTTTATAATAAATGTCATTAATGACATTACATGTATTTCTACAAAAAGTTGAGTTTCACAACCTGAAATTACTGGTATTTTTAAAGCAAGATTCTTAAAAGCCGGTTGTAAAAATGTTTCGGATGCACATAAATACTTTCTTTTACGACTGCCGCCCCTTTTTCCTCTGTGTGTTTTGCTTTTAGGTTGTTTCGGTTGTATACCAAGTGTTATGATACATGCAGTGACTTTTGGAGGCAACAGAACATATTTAGGAATTAAATGTTTCAGTGAGAGCACTTCATCTTTAGAATAACGGATAGTGATAAGTTTAAGAGCATTTGTGGAATTGCTCTGAGATACTGGCCCAGGATTTAGGCTCACATCCCCAGCCAAAGGTATTTCCAGCTAAAATGTTGCATCAGTATTTGCATAAAAGGATAGGAGTGAACCAACATATTTTTGACGGTAACTCTTTCCACACAAATTCACTGAGAATGAAAATGTCTTTAAGTTTTGTTGTATACAGCAAAAGCTCACAGTAAGTAGCAGTACTGAAATAAAAATCTCCATTGTGTTACGAGCCATAATCCAGTAACAATAGAAAAGCACAGATTAGTGAAACGCTCATCCAGGATCACAAAATCAAGGTTGAATGATCGAGGGTGTAGAGTCAGGCCTACATATGTTAGGATATATAATGAAATCAAATGAAAACAACTCTTGAAAATTGTACCAAGAATAACAGGAGAATGATATAACCAAATGACATGAAAATTGTTCATAATCATTCTGGTGCATATAAAAAGCACTAGTTGAAGATGCAGAGTAGAACTTCACAAAAATACATGACATAAAAAACTTAAGAAAGAGAGTAATGCAGAGGCTGCCTGTTAGGCGCACTAACACACAACCAATCTAATATGATAGTATTCAAGTTTATATTTGCTTGTGATATTTATTAGTGAACAGTTGAGAGCATGCATTAGGCGGAGGGGAAAGAGGGGAGGGGGCGAGAAAATGTTCATAAATTGTGATAAACTACTTTTTACATATTTTTTGCTATTAAAAATAAACTTGCCCTCCGAAGTGGGTTAAACTGTAACACTTCGTCATGGGGGGGTTTGGGGAGGGAAGGGAAGGAGGGGGTACTAGAACATGTCAAGTCTCGGACCCCCTAACTTTGTTAATGCTAGCTACCGGATCGCGGAGGGGGTGTGGGTTACAGTAATCATGTATAAATAAAATTCCATTAGTGTTTGCATTGGTGGTGGAAGCAAAGGGAGAATTAAGGGGGAATCCAAGTACATGCCCCACCCATTGGAGAAAATGAAAACACAATCACAGCCAGCAATGATGGGTTCCTATGGGACGAATGTGTGTTATTATATGGGACAATATGGGAATGTTATGTTGTTCCTGATGTATTGTCAGTTGGAATTGCATGGAGCTCATGTGGAAGCCTATGTGGGTTCAAGATGGGTTAATTTTTGATCCAACTCGTGTAAAGGAGCAGAAAGGCACCACTCCCCTAATCAAGGATATTCTGAAAAAAGTTAGGAAGAAAAAGAGGTGTTGGCAGAGATATGTTGAGACAAAAGATCATCAGAAGTATTTAGAGTATTGTTGTGTAAGAAATTAAGTGCTCGTCAGAACAATTTAAGGTTACCCAAAATGATTTAATAAAGTCAGAATCAAAAATAAATTCAGTGTAGTTTATGGAACTATCAATATAAACAAGTATACCCCTGCCCACATTACTAGATAGGTTTACTCCATATTAAGTTGTACATTTTTAAATAAAGCTCAGCAACACTAACATTATACCTACTATTCTTAGGTTTAACCTCGGTTAGAGCTATAACGTTAGGCTTTGGAATCATATTATCAATAAGAAAAGAAATCTCAATCATCTTATTAGGCAAACTGTCAACATTTGAATATACAACATTTAACTGATTGCCAGATTGTGAGTGTGCTTATATACAAGTGCAGAGGGTGTAGATGCCTCTAGACATCTGGTGCTGCAGTGTTCTAAACCTGTAGTCTTACAATGTATTTTGCCCATGAAGGGCCCCTCACTTTAAAAACGAAGTTTCCCGAGTCCAAGCCATTATTTCTTTCCATATCCCTTTCCTCTTTGGACATATCATGGCTAAGGCCAATTCTGTTCTCATTTCTTTTAAGTTTATAGGCATTTCTCATAAACTGTCTCTTCTTTTCTGAGGAAATGAAGGACACCAGCATAGGTCTTGGCTGATTATCCTGGCGTTTGGCACCGAGTCTGACTATCTTACTGATATCATCGCTAGCTATCTCCATTTCTAGTATGTCCTTATTATGTTAAGGAAGGTTTCTTTGTCGTCTTTCACTCTTGCGGACTTAAGGTTTGATACACTCTCTGGTACATTAAACGCAACAACGTTACGTTTTCTTTCCTCTGCTGCTGATGCTTCTACTAAAGCACCATTCTTTTCCATAGATAATATTAATATCTTAGAGGAAACCCTCGATGAGTAAAATATTTTCCATGCCACCCAGATGGCAATTTGGCAGAAAGGACCAGCCAAAGAAAGTGTCGAAAGTCAGTCGTGGATTGGGACAAGAATGACCATCACTGACGCAGACATGGAGGAGCTACAGTCTGTTTTGCTAATTTGCATGCCGAATTCCAAACCGAACCAACATTTCCTGTCGTACAACAATCGATAAAGTGATCCCAAATGAAGAGACTTGTACAAAACGAGAAACACGAAATGAGTTGGTCTGGGTAATCTCTCGTCAATGTAACGATTGTCAAGTTATACCAAGCTGGTCTGTATTTCACTGAGCACTAGATGCAGACAGCACCCCGTTAACAACCGCAGGAATACTGCCGATCATCAATCAACCAGCGCATTTTTTTCAACAAGTATCAATCAGAAATATACAGAAATCACCGTGGATTAAGCAATTTATTGTAAACTGAAAGATATTACATGGCTGAAGAAGGAAGCATACAGTGCAGTGATCATATGGATGGGTGGCCTGCACATACTGATAAACTTCCTGCAATGCATCGGCACTCACATGGAGTCAAGTGGATTGGAAGGTGTCTTTGTAGAGTTTGGTGTATACGGACAGAATGCAATTTTGTCTCTTCTGTCTGAAAAGTTATATGATCGAGGTGTCCGTGCACCTCCGTGCTGATGTATAAAGTTCTATGGCGGGTGTATTTCTCTAATGCATTCCAATGGTTGGCACAGGAAGGACGCTGTGACAAAGAGGTGAAGCACACACTGAAAAATGCAGTTTCGAGTGCATTTTCAACAAAAGACAGAGTTTCAATGACGAACGTGGTGACGCAACTTATATCAAAGCTGGAGCTGTTAGAAATTGATTCAGCATACGATACGCAGAATACAAGTAACCCAACTTTTACATATTGGCGGGGTTATATGAAGATGGCGGAGATTCTTCTAGATTTCATACGAGTGACTGGAATCTGCATTTAGCATAGCATCCAGTGCTGGAAATTATATCAAGACGGTCAAGGCCTTTGATGCCCAGTTGTGAACTCACTGGTTGCAGACCAACCGGGTATTCGAACCCGGGGCGTGCGGGTGCGAGGACAAAGCACTAACCACTACACCACGGAGGTCTGTTTACAGTCGTTTGCTAAAATGCTGCCTTCATCTATGACCATACGAACTACTCTTGTTGGGGTCCAGTCTACCTAACAAACATGTCATTGCTATGTGATTCAGCACCAGAAGTCTTAAAAAAAATTTCAAGATGGCAATTTTGTGGTGAAGCGAAGGAAAGATGTATTCAACAAGAGTCAGGTTGCTACCCCCGATCGGGAGAACAGTTTTGTTCTCTCGATCGGGCGATCTTTAAAAAGTATCCCACAATGCGTCCATCCAAACTCAAAGTTTGTATAGGAATAAAGTAAGAATCAAACACATTTTAAGCGCCGGAACTCAACCACTGCGAAGGGTTCAAATTTTTCTTCACGATTTAAAATAATGGCATATGAATATATTTTCACCGTGCTCTTTTAAAATTCGAGAAATTTGAAGAAAAGTGATGAATGATTATGAAGTGTTACCGTTAGGCAGTCACGCTTTAACAAGGTTTTCTGAAATTATGAGAAATTACTTGGGGATTTGTGAAAAATATTTAGCAATAACTGCGTAATAGTAACAAACTTGTTTTACTTTCGCGAAAATGAACATAAACAAAGCAAACTTTGTTACAAACCTTCAATGAAACGACTTATAAACGTCTATGTCTGAAACTTCACAAGAAAAATGGCGGCTTCCATATATCATTGCAAGTTCAGTGCGCATGCTTGAGTCTCCCGATCGGGGGACTTATTGAGTCCCCGATTGGTGGTACGAAGCAAACTGTACAAGGTCTTCCCAGATCAGGCACTGGAATGACTAAATCGTTCTTGCAAAGTAGCAGGTGGCCTAATCTGTATATCAAGAAATGAGTCGGCAAGTGCTAAATGGAGTTTGACCTACAACGAGAAGACGAATATCGCAGAATGTACACGTGCTATGTATGAAATGGTTCATGCTGAAGAGGAGGCTCCTGCGCGGAATGATTTCCTGCCTGCCGGTTTGAAAAGAGATGAAAACGATGTGCGAAAGCTGAAGAAGGACCTGACAAGGTTCAAAGTATTTTCAAGCTCAACTAAGTTACGATGCATTTCAACAAATGACATTGCTCCAATTAATGTCCGAGAGCATCTACTGCAGGCAAGAGAATAAGGCCAATCATTGCTCAAAACATTTCTTGAGGATCGGCTCATCAAACAGACTGTGCTGTTAGAATCAAGCATGAAGAAGAACAAATTCCCGACATTTGCATCAGGCTCTTTCTCAAACTGTTGTGCAAACAGGGAAAAATGAAACAAAGATTTTGAAGGCAGACAGAAACCTATTTCAGCGGTTTCTTGTAGCAGCACAGGTGGGAAGAAACGTTGACATCAAATCAGCGCTGCAGCATGAACTGTGTTGCGTTCCTCTGTCTTGGGTAGACGTAGCAGGAAACCTTTGAGTACGCTCAAATCAATTCTTGCTGATATTCTAGAAGACAGAATAGAAGCATTTAATCAAGTAGTTGAGCAAACCGCAGAGAAGACTTGCTACCTGATAGATGGACCAGCGCTGATACAATCCATTGAAAAGCCAACAGATGCAAGTAATTTTGGTGACTTGGCGGATATATTTTGTTGTAATGTCCACAGCAAATTTTCATCAGCGACAGGAGTAGATGTATGCTTTGATCGCTATCAAGAAATCTCTATCACAAAAGTGCTACTCGCCATAAGAGAGGAGTATGTTCAAGACGACCCATTTATAGAATTGTTGATAGCAGAAGTACACCTTTGCCCCACGTGTGGAAATCGTTCATAGATCTGCCATAAAATAAGACAAACCTTGCACAATTTTTGAGTGATCAGCTCATAAAGCGATTCTCCAACATTCCATCATGCAAGAATTTATCATTTCTGGAGGATTCTTTGGAACATGTAAAGCAGTCTCTGCGATACATTTCGACATTAGTTCATTGCAGGCAAATCACGAGGAGGCAGACACTAGACTTTTTCTTCATTGTCATGGTGCATTTATTTAAGGTTGTCAGAGAACCTTTATCCAGTGTGATGGTATCGATGTCCTAGTACTCTGTGTACATTTAATGAGCATGCTCACAAAGGAGGTTTGGTTTAAGAAGAAGAAGAAGAAGCTCGTTCTAGTTCATAACATACCAATCAGTACAACTATGAGGCAGGCTATTGTTGTTTCCCATCTGCCCATGCTTTGAGTGATTGCGATAGTACTTCCACTCTCTTAAGCCACGGGAAAAGGTCTGCATTGTAAGCTACGAAAAATGCCCAGAACTTCTTAACGGCATTGGATACGGGGACCTTGGTGATAACAAACTACGGGATGTGGAGAAGGTTTTATGCCACATGTATGGTCCCAGAAGTAGTAGCAGTATTGGCAATCAAAGATGGAAGCTTTTTATGAACGTCAAGAACAACCCAGAAAATTTGCAACCTACACAAGATGCACTAAGATGTCATCTAAACCATGTCCACCTTCAAGCGTCCATATGGTTGCAAGCCATCAGCACGATGCAAAACTGTACCGATCCAGTTCACTCTGGTGAATGGAAAAACGAAGAACCGCAAATTCAACTGGTTCCTGTCCTATGACGAAAGAGCTCATACCGGATTACTGCATCCAGTTGATTGTGTGTGGGTGCAAAACAAAGTGTTACAGTGCTAATTGCAAGTGTTGCAAGATGAACAGAATACTGTAATTTGTAGCGGCGCATGTGGATGCGATGCAGAGGAATGCAAGAATGCAGCAGCTCAGGGATTAATCTAGTGTTATATCACAAGATAAGATTTGTTTTCTTTATTGCTTTTCAATATAGGGAGGCAGGTAGCTTAGTCGACTAAGATGCCGGAGGTCCCAAGTTCGAGTTCAACGGCGAATTAACCAGCAATTTTTCCACAGAGATGTAGAACGATATACACTGACATCAAGCGCAGAGGTTTTTCTTCTGCATCACACCTACTCCCCCACCCGACCTTTGTGAAAACTGGCCAAAAGTTGGGTGATGCTCATCGTTCTTTGTAGGGGATGTAAATCCGTCGGTTCCGATGGTAGGAGTTTGACCCCCTGCATGTTTCTCTGAGCACATCTCGAAAAGAGCAGGGTGTTAACCTGGCGTTCATCCACTTTCCATCCAGGCAAATTCCTTGGGTCCACACTGAAAACAAGTCATTGTGACTTACGTTTACGTGTGCTTTCCCTGCATGGCGTATGCCTAGAAGTGAAAAAAAATCATTAATCACTTGCCATATAACGTGACATATCATTGAATCACAATGGAAAATATTCTACTAATTGTTCAAAGCCTGTATTGACTAAACATGATTTCTATATAGCAATTAACTGCTACAAATGTACAATATTACATATCAGCTGTGCATGTAGTGCGTCGCATATGAAGACATGGTGGCATGCTGATGCTTTTGCTTTATTTCATACAAGCATTAAATAAAGTCAATTGAAAAACAGCTTTTGTACACATTTTGCATTGATCTTTTCACAGCAGGAATTACTACAATGAGATGCATCCAACCCAACTCACTTATATCCTACTAACAGACTAAATGGTGCAAAACAAGTGCTTCCTACACACTTAATGAAGACATCGGTATATCTGTTATGCACAACGCCAACAAACAGACAAGATGAACACTGTTTTTGCTTTATCTTTTTAGTATATAAAGTAATTATGTTATGAACTGGCATCCAAACTGTTTTAATCTGTAAATTGTGGATCATCATCCACCACTTCATGCTTTGCAGTGACCGGACCATACTGTAAGATAAGATATGCATATGTGCAACAGTGGGATACCTCTTTCTAGCGTGCGTTACCCGCGCACCAAATGAAACAAATTAAATAATGAAAAGACAGTAAATGATGATGACTGCACCGGGAAATATTGATAAGCAAAATAAGGGAAAATAATTTTTTGACATTGGTGATATTATCGTAATAATAATGACGTAGGCCTACTAGGCAACATTTTGCTAATTTATATATTTCTGACTTAGTAACTTCAAAATTTCCCCATTCTATAATGGAATACCCTAAGCTTACATAATTTTTAAAACAGTTTTATGATAGCATTGAAAAGTTCTTACGAAAAAATCAACACAATATGAATAGATTTTAATAGTTATTTTAGCAGTTAATAGAAATACAAAGTTTTTGAAATTTCGGGGAAAATGGTAAAAATTCACTATTTTTACCCCAAAATGGAGTAAACAAATTGGCAAATGCACTTAAAATAGTTATCAATGAATATGAAATGAAATTTCCTTCTTTTATATGATTATCAAATAAATCTTGTGGAACGTTTGGAAATGACTCGAGTAAAGCATGCGATGTCAATTTGCCAATTTGTAGAAAACCAGTGTAGGCCTATTCAGCGAAATTTTGCTTATTTTATATTTTTGACTTAATAATTTCCAAGTTTCCCCATTCTATAATACCCCAAGCTAAAAAAAAATGATAGTTATTTCAGCAGTTCATAAAGTTACACAATTTTAAACTTTTGGGAGTAAAAACTAAAATCTCACTCTCAAAATAGATATCAATAAATATAAAATTTAATTCCCTTTTATATAACATGCCATATGCCAATGCCAATATAATTATTATTGAAATATTACGTTTTAATCAAATGGTTGTCCCTTGACTTGACTTCAATGGCGTCATATATCCACATATAGAGAGTCACAGCAAAGGCATCCACCCTGGCAACATGCCCGGGACTCATACGGACGTTTTTAGCATCGGATACCATATTGTACTCAGAAATCCCATCAAACGTCCAAAAATGACTTTTAACCGCCCCACTATAACATTTTTATCGGCACGTAGGCAGAATTCGCCGCTCCGATTACAAACGTGATATATTTGGCCTTTGACCTCGTGCATTTTGTTTTGAAACATTTTGTCACGTAACCAGAGTTGGCACGAACTTGACAATGACATTGTCACCCGTCGTGACTTTATGAAACATTGGAGTTTTCCAATTTTCCAGTTTCCACTGTTTACGTTTTTTATACTGCTCATGTTGCAGGCTGAACTAAATTTATATTATTGTAACTCTCCTTGAGAGTCTATTGTTTAAAATTAGAATTAGCCAAACTGCCAAAGCATCGATTTAAAGGCCATCTACCGTCATCAAAATTAGGGGCGTACAATTTATTCCAAACCGTTACTGATTGGTCTTTCAATGCACACTTATATCATTGTGTTTTGACCAATTAAAACACAGGATTTGAATTTCATTTATCTCGTAACGTTAGAGACGACAACTGGCCTTTAATCCATTCACTAGCTCACAGTTGTGTGGTGCGTGACTTATCTGACGTTGGGTCTGACGTACAGACGTACTATAGGTTGTAAGGCATGACTTATCTGACGTCGGGTCTGACGTACAGACGTACTATAGGTTGTAAGGGCACTTGTTTAAAGGTCTATGGACAGGTACAAAAAGATTTAATCAAGTTCAATCACGTACCGACAACAACGGCCATAATTTACGAGCTTAATAGTCTTTGAATTTAGAAAATAGCAGGTGTAAAGTTTCAAGTTATGAGTTTCAAGTTATGAGTTTCAAGTTATGAGTTTCAAGTTATGAGTTTCAAGTTTGGAGATTTTTAAAATTATCGAAAATATGTGATGTATGAACAGGAAAACACCTCCAAATACGTTTTGTATATTTCTTCAGACATGGAAAATGTTGAAAATGCCTTCTGCAGATTGAGATTGGTTGGGAGGTACAAAAGATCCACTCCTCTTCATTAAAATTATCTTCCCTTTTTCAAAGAGAAATGGCAGAAGGGTTAAAAAGCAATGGATTTGCATAAAATCTTCAAGCGGTACAATGACCAATTTTTAACCGACTTTGATGCAATGGATTTAGTGAATTGTAAATCAATTTAGCTAATGTTGCCTCTGTACCTGTCCATACTTACGGCCTCATACTAGCAAAACACAAACACACACACGCATAGGTTAACTGGTAAAATGCTCTTTAAAGAGCACTCGTCTGAAATATGAGGTCACATTACTCTGGAGTTTCTAAGATATTCGAAAACGCTGTTTTTGCACAGTTGCAAGTACTGAACTAACGGTATCGATAACATTTGATCTGAATATGCATATACCAACCAGTGGCGTAGCCAGCATTAAAAAAGGTGAGGGGCTCCGAGAAGGTCCTAAACTCCCTCACAAGACGAAGTGTTCAAATTTAGCCTACTTCTGAGGGCAATTTTGTTCTTTTAGAGCAAAAAACATACTAAAGCGAACTAAGATTATGATCCTAATTTTTGAAAATAAAAAGGGATTTTTGGCGCCCCCGAAAAAAAAACTCATAAGAGTAAAACGTTGGGCACATAGAAGTAAATTGGCATGAGCCGTTTAGGAAATTGCTTAAAATCAGTGTTTCGAATCTACAACCGTCAATTACCCCCTGGAAGGAGCCAGGGGGGTAAAACCTCCAGAAGCGCTGCTTTGGTAAAATTTCCCGAAAATTGAAGAAAATGTACCAAATATTGAAGAAAATGAAGACTTTCCTGAAAATGAAGGAAATCTTCTAAAAATGATCGAAATTTTCCCAAAATTTAGGAAAATCTTCCCAACAATTAAAGAAAATATCCCGAAATTGAAGGAAATTTCACGAAAAAGGAAGCAAATTTTACGAAAATGAAAGAAATTCCCCGAAAACGAAGGAAATTTCCCGAAAAATGAACAAAAAGTGAAGAAAATTTTCGCAAAATGAAGGAAATTGTCCAAAAATTGAAAAAACTTTTTCAATTATTGAAGAAATTTTTTCCGAAAATGAAGAAAATTTCATGATGGATTCAAGTAAATTTCACGAAAACAAAGAAAAATTCCCAGAAATTTAAGGAGATTTCTTTGAAATTGCAGAAGATTTCCCGAAGAAAATAAATTTGTAACACGTTCATTATAGGGGCGAAGGTTGCAAATTAGCCCTGGTGGGGACCAAGGGTTTCGCAGGAAGCCCTGCGTTTGCCATGGTTTTAATAGCAGAAAGGGCTTTAAAATATGTCATCTGTTGGGCGAAGCTGCATGTAGGGGCGCTGTGGCGAAATTACGAGAACCCTGCATTTTTCGCGATTTTCAGAACAGAAAATTGCTTAATATTGTGTCAAATCCAGGGTCAACGTCCTAGTCGCCGAGGGGGCAAAGCTTCAGGAGCTAATAGCATTTTTTGGCGTGATTTTGGTAGCAGAAAATTGCTCAGATCCGAGCCGTGTCAATTCCGAACTGAGGTTAGTTAAAAGGAATATTATTTTGGAACGAATGTTCAAATGAGGATCCCATTGACTTCAATATCTGAATATGTCTTTAGTTGGGGTCTAGGGATGGTTTTCATGTTTCTGATGTAAAAATAAAGCTTTGAGAAAAATATTTACAATGTTGAGAATTAAAACGTATATAAGAGTATAATTTGATATCAATTTTTGCGGCCCTGTGAGCATTCTGCACCCTCTTGAAAAGCCTCTACCAGCACCAGCCTGTATTCAATAAAATTGTTAGCCCTTCATCAGTTCATGGCAGGAGCAGATATTAGATATTGCCGACGAGCTATCGCCATGCATCGGTTTCTGTCCGAGCGCGAAATCTAGGGGCCCGCTCGAGTGCCAATGGTCAGATAATAGGAAAAGGGCGAAAATGTGTTCTTTTCTGTGGAAAATTCATGCGCTTTTGAACTACGCAAATGGAATATGAAAAAGTTATTGATTAATCACTACGTAAATTTTTCCAGGGTCTTAATTTTTTCTCAGGACGATTTTGGCGCCCCTCAGAAAGCTTTACTGGGAGCTAATCCCTGCCCCATGTCACCACGCGACTGCCCCATTATGATAATACAAAATGAACACTTATTTCGTAAATCACCCTCCCTTGACTCACCCCTGTCTTGCTCCTAGAATCATCAATGGCAGTGGCGTGTGGCAGGATGAGAGGGAGGGCCAGTGCTGAAAGGGCACCGAATGCTTACAGGGGCGCAAAATGGTCCTGATAATGTTTTATCATTTTTATTCTAAGGTTCTGCAATTTGTGTCATTTTCGAATCAAACATTGTAAATATTTTATTCATACATCGGACACATGAAAACCATCCATACATATCCCAACAGAACACAATTATTGTACAGTTGCCATGGTTGCAGTCAACGGCATCCTACATTTGAACATTTGTTACAACAGTATAAAATGTATATGCCTTTTAACAGTTTTACTAACTTTAGTGTGGAATTGGCTTCAATTTTTAACAATTTTTTGCTATTCGGGAAGGGCAGGGCTTCCGGGGGCTTCGCCCCTAGATTTGACACAATTTTAAGCAATTTTCGGTATCAAATCATAAGAAACGTGGGCCATCGCCCGTGAGCTTGCTGACTCCTGCCAGGGCTTCAAGGCTTCGCCCCTCCGGGATTTGACTTTCAAGGCTTCGCCCTAGATTTGACACAATTTTAAGCTTTTCGCCCATAGATTTCGCCCGTGAGCACAAGGCTTCGCCCTGAATTTGATACGAATTTAAGCAATTGTCTGTTATCAAAATCACGAGAAACGCATGACTTCCGGGGGCTTCGCGTCCGTTGGGCCCTAACAGGGTTTTAACCTTGGAATTGACACAATATTAAGCAATTTTCTGCTTTCAAAATCGCAAGAAATGCAGGACCTGGTCTTCCAGGGGCTTCGTCTATAAAGATTTGACACAAATTTAAGAGTTTCAGCAATTTTCTGCTACCAAACTTCGAAATGACGCAAGGCTTAAGTTAGACCCTAGATTTGACCTAATAATATGCAATATTCTGCAGTCAATCCAGGTTCCGGGGGTTTGCCCACTGAACCCCTACCTAAGCTCCCGGAACTCCTACCAGTGCTTCGCCCCAGATTTATAACGCTGATTTTAAAAGCAATTCCATGCTACCCGGAATCACGAGAAACGTATAGGGCATGTCAGCATGTCAGGTATTGCTCCTAAATTTGATACTATTTTATGCAATTTTCTGCTACCAAAATAACAAGAAACACCGGACTTCCCGGTGGGAAGGGAAGGGGGAGGGGGTAGTTTTTTCCCAAACAGGAAAGCAATTGCACTCATTTGAGCTGAGTTAGGGTTAGCAGTTAGATTAGGGTTAGTGTCCAGAATTTCAACCAATCAGACATATAGCAATGCTATCCTGTTTGGGGAAAAAAATCGCTTGCGGGGCCCCTACATCGGCTGCCTATAAGAGAAATCATGAATTTAATACCGTCAACTAATCAACTCGATGAATTCATCTGCCATCTAAACGGTCTTATAAGCAATTTTATGTGGTCCCGCTTCCCCCAGCTGCCCAGTGAAACATGACCCACCACGTCACTGACTGACTGATCAATATACTTCTTCTAGGGGTAAAAACACACATTTTCTAAATTATGACCGATTCTAACCGGAAGGCAGTCCACAAACATATGTATGTGGGAGGGGGAGACGGTCCTTAACTTTTGCAATTGGTTTTTTTTCCAAGCACTACACATGCTCTGATAAATTGTAAGCGCACTCTTATTTGAAATTGCGCCCCTTAATTAATTCGTCATTTCCACGGCTCAGCACATGTGTTTTCACAACTTTCATGGGAAAATATCGGGTTTAAAAAAATGATTCCAGTAGGTAACAAAGCATATCCATGCT
This sequence comes from Chiridota heheva, assembly GCA_020152595.1. Classification (NCBI taxonomy): domain Eukaryota; kingdom Metazoa; phylum Echinodermata; class Holothuroidea; order Apodida; family Chiridotidae; genus Chiridota; species Chiridota heheva. The sequence goes on along the minus strand of JAIGNY010001168.1, from coordinate 2,211,743 downwards.
CAATAGGTTTCAGGACTCAAGTCTTGAAATCTACCCTCATCAGAGATGAAATTGTGAACGCATGTTTCGCTTTTTTTAAGGGGATGAAAACACAAACCACTGAACCATGTGCTCCACGATTGTGATGTATTTTAGGGTAATATGCAAGCCCATGGGGCACTGGGAGATATTCCCTTCCCTTGCGAAGGTATGTACCCCCTTGTGTAAAATTAAACGGAGAAATAAAACATATGGGTACATGAAAAATCTGCCCAAGTTTCCCCTCCTGAAGTTCCCCCATAGGGAAAATCTGCCCAAGCGTCCCCTCTTCTTGAAGTCCCCCTCTCCCTTCCCATATTATCAAAAACCATGGCTACGGGCCTCAGTATGAATCTAACATAACGTAATAAGATGAAGGTCTAAGAACTGAAGAAGGGTAAAACATTTCAGTAATACGGAAACTGTGATAGAAAATAAACTTTCTCATGACCAGACTGCCAGATGACATGGAAAATCGTTTTACAGACAACAAAAGACAGCTAGTAGGGTTTTAGTGCGAACGGCATACAGTTTAAATGAGTAAGATGGTGTGCAAAAACGTTTTACACAGAATGTACAAATAAACGACAGTTCCCTATTTTCAAATGTAATTGTTGGGTGACTGTGTAAAAACTTGAAATGCTATCAAACTCATGAATTTGTGAAATACATGTAGGCCTTTTAAGAGATTAGGCACCTGTCATGGAGGAAATATATCTGTATGGCAATATGGTGCGCCTAGCATGCCGTAAACCTTAAACCGACAAGTGTCGATTTGATTATACTGTTTTACATACCGTTTAGGGGAGATATAACGATTTCATGCATATAGCTAGAGATATGTTCAATTTCGTTAATTTACGGAGCAATTTTTGGGAAATTTAAATTAAAAGATAATTTTACCAAATTTTCCTTTAATTATATTTTCTTTTTTTGGGAAAATTCGTTCATTTTCGGGCACTTTCCTTAAAATTTCGGTAAACTGTTTGTCAATTTAGGTAAAAATCGTTCACTTTTGGCAATTTCCGTCAAATTTCCGGCAATTTCCTTAAGTATGGACAATTGTCTTCGAGTTTGAGGAAATGTTTGTCAATTTTTGTCAAAATCAGCGCCCATTCCTGATTAATAGACATTTAAGACCCACATGTGTGGCTGCCATCACCAGATCACGGCATATCAGGGCCGACAATGCAGTACATTTTGAAGTTCTTCAAATTGAAGGACAGCAACATCAAGAAGTGTAGTGCCTACAGATAGTTAGACCCCCAACTAAATGTATAATTTGAATTATGCCATGGACTATTAGCTTAAACCTGTAAACAGCTTCTGTTTATAATTTACAATCCTCCAAGAAGAAAATGAATGCATGATGTCACGTGTCAAGAATACCAGTACACGTACGTCCTCTTGTCGAAGACAGATTGAACACCATGGAAGTTTGTTCGCCCCGTAGGAGCATGGGAATGATCTCTCTCCCCTTCTCTCCCCACGCACAATTATTTTCCTAATGATAATCAGAATTCATGCTACTTTTTCCATGAAGTTTATTTTGGTTGTGTTTTACGTCTTTTGATTAAAAAAAATTCCAGCTTTTAATTATTGATCACGATTTAAAACTCCCGCTTCCTCTCCCCCAGTCCCCTTACTTTTAAAATCATCTCTACGTTCCTGTGCATTAGGCATTCAGCCATGATAATTTTTAGAGTTTTCCCATAAACCGAAATAATTCGTTGGAGTTTAATTAAAGAATCTTTAAATGATCAGTGTACTGGTGTAGTTGAAAGATATTTATTTTCTTATCAGCTTATACCTATTTTCTTTTTAATCATCTTTCACAAACAAAATGATAAAAGTGCTCGTGACTCTTGACATTAAAACACATCGCCATACCTCTAAACCTATGGATGGGAAGAATTCAAATCGGAATTTGAAAAAACATGGGAATTGGATTTAAAAATTTCATTTGATTACTTCAACTGTTGAAATGTTCCAAAACTCGGAAGTTGGGTCAGCAGTTCAGTTAGTACTCGGAAACGCACAGGTGGCTTTTACCAAATTTAAAGGTTATGCAATCTGGCAATTCAGCTACCCGATTTCAATCGCATTATCAGTAACTACTGTGAATAATGATAACATTATGGTCAGTAACTACTGACATGTACTATGATACGGTAATACATATTGGGGCGATGGTCAATAACTACTGACACATTATAATGAAATATAATAAATAAACTTTATTAAACCCACGAGGGGTAATTCACTGCTCGCATAACTCATTCACCTGTTCACGTATAGTTAATCATAAACACAAACGACATTTGGAGTAAGATGGCGGACTAAATCGATTTGCGTGTTGGCTATTTTGAAATCTTTTAAAATAATGAAAGTTTTTTTAGTGTCTTGCGTAGAGTATAGGTCCACGTTTTACTTTTATTATTCTCCTCAAAAAGAAAGGAATTTTTTGACTGTATGAAGGCATTTTAGAAATCAAAATATTTTGTTCCTATCAAAGAATCACTCTCTCAGGATCATTGCGTAGAGATCGCTATCTAGCAGTCTAGGGATCGTGCATCACTGTCTGAGGATCACTATCTAGCAGTCTAGGGATCATGCATCACTGTCTGAGGATCACTAAAGATTTTTTCCCAAAGATCACTGTCTATGGCTCATTTGTAACGAAATAAAAATAGAAAAGTAAGAGAAGAATGCCAAAAGATAAGATGAAGATCAGTGACTTTGAAATTGAATCTTGTTTATTCAAAATTCCAACAGTCCAAAGACTTCTTTTGATAAACAATATACAATATACTCTTAACGTTAGCCTACTTAAATATCCTAACCGGGCTGTGAGCAGGTGAGAGTGAAGATGATGCGCTATTTGTCTGGTCTCTCAGTCTGTCTGTGCAGTAGGCAGGTGACGCTTCGCATTTGGCAAGTTTTCCAATATATATAATCAGTATCCAGCTCCGCGAAGAATGAAGTAAAGATTTCTTCTCAAAGTTTTTATGTCCGTTTGTGAGCTCATTAACATAATTCATAGGCCTGACAGCTGTAACTGGTTATCAAAGATCTACTTTTTTCGATGTATGTCTGTCCGACAAACAGTTTTAAGGCAAAGATTTTTCTTGATAGCATTTGTACAGTCAACAAAAACGACCCCGTCATTGTAATTAACTTTAAGATCCACTTTTTCAAATATCCATCGACACTGAAGTTTTAAGGAATGAACAGATGAAGGCAGGCAATTCTAAATATCCACACACTGAATGCATGAACACATGAAGGCAAGCAATTTTCGATAAGACACGGTTTTAAATTGATGAAACCTCGGAAATATTCTTAAAAACAGCTGCTTATAAAGATAATTCGCAAGTTCTATTTTAAAAATAGGCGTAGCAGGGCGTAGTCCTCTGATTAATGTTTCAGATTTAAAATATATTGTCATAATTTTCCAAATCAAGAGGATTGCATCAGTAGGTCAGCATGAGCCACCCAGTTACTGAATCATAGTGTCATTGCGCAATCTTCATCACCCTTTAGAATGTCGGTGATTTCTGATGAAAGGTCGCATATGTAACATAATAATAATCACTATCAAAGTAGGATCGCTCTCTAAGGATTACTGTATAGGAAGGGATCAAAGGTAATATTTGATGATCACTGTCTAACGGTCACGATCACTGTCTAGGATTACTATTTTTAATGAGCACTGTCAGAGGATCACTGTCTAAGGATCACCCTCTAGGATCACAATTTGATGGTCATTGTCTGATGATTGCGGTCTGAGGATCACTGTCTAAAAATCGCTATTTAATGATTACCGTCAGAGGGCATTAACTAAGGATAACTGTCATAAAGATAACTATATAATGATGACTGCTAGAAGATCACTAGGATTACTGTCTATAAGATCATTATTTAATGATCACCGTCAGTGGATCACTGTCAGTGGATCAATGTTTAGGAATCTTATATGTTGATGATCACTGTCTGAGGATCTCTTTTAAGGGATCTCTGTCTAGCGATAATTATCTAATGATCACTACCTAAGGATCACTATCTCATGATCACTACATAATGACCACTGGGGATCTTTAGGGATTACTATTTAATGATCATTTTGACAAATATATTTCTTAAAAGATATTCTACTATATTTATTTTTTGTCTTCCAAAATGTTATGGTAAATGATAAACATTTTGAGAGACCCCTCCTCCCCTCACTCCTCCCCTCCATCACTCCCCTTCCTCACTCCACTCCCTTGTTAATTTGTTTATAATATATCCCTGGTGATTCTCTCTAAATTAACCCAAAGATGGAAAGAAATATTCAGATTTGTAAACATTCACTCTTTTAATTCAAATAAACAACATTAAAAATATATGCTGTTAACTGATGTAGGTTTAGCCTTTTCTCAAAAATATTGTTTTTAACAGGTCAGCCAAGAAGGTATGATCCGGACTTCAGAGGACCAATAGAAGAACGGTGAGATAATTTTGAACTTGTTTTCTGTGATTTCTCATGAGTTTTTAAACTATTTGTAATTTAGATATTAAAGGAGCAATACGAGGGTGTAATATTCTGGAAGGGGAGTATAGAAAGGGGGGGGGACTTGTCCTCTATTTTTCAAGAATTAAACAAATTACAGTTTTGAAAACAAGATCTCCCTAATTTGTGACTGGAAAGTTTGGTCCCCTGTTTCCCGTCCCCAATTTATAAAGGAGAATTAATGTCCTGCTCATACAAAAATGTATTAATGCGGGAAAAGCTATATGCGCCTTTCCCTCGTATTCATGCAAGTCAGTCCGTGAGATACTCTCCTTTCTCAAAATAGCGAATCGGTAAAACCTTGTATTTTGTAACAAAAAGTACACATTCGCTGTAAGAAACAATTAGAATATGTTAGATATGTATTATAATTATTTTTGAGTACCAGTTACTATTTTCCAGTTCTATATGAAAAAAGAAATTAGAAGATTATGAAACATAAATGCTCATTTGATGATATTTAGATTAAAGATACCCATTTTCCGCTAAAATAAGCCTAAATAATTTCAACTTTCTTTAATATCTAACTTTCGAACTAGTATATTTCAGAAAGGGTGTGGATTACTAGTGTGAGAATATTTATGACGTTTGAATTACGACAAATTTCATGATCCACAACATTTCATAATTTTCTAGATTTATGATTTTAAATCGTACACCATTAACAATCCTGTAGTAGACTTGCATTGCATAATGCACCAATAAGTGCAACACTCAATGGTTCCCTCTATACTTTGAACACATCAGATCAGTGTTATCCTAGCCCATCGATCAAGGGTACACTCTAAAAAAAGAATGGTCAAATTTGACCACAATGTGGTCAAATTTTGACCAAGTGCCGAGTAAACTATGCACCGACCCATATGTGGTCAAATTTGACCATCCAAGCTTGGTCAAATCATTTGACCACGCCACCTTGGTCAAATTGACCAACTGGGTAGTAAATTATGCACCGAACCATATGTGGTCAAATTTGACCATCCAAGGTTGGTCAAATCATTTGACCAACACAACTTGGTCAGTCTTTTGACCACATTTAGTGGTCAAATTGACTCTAAAATAGTGAATTTTACTTAATACTTGGTCAAATCTTATCAGAATAAAAACACCAACAACAAAGAAATTTCAGATTGAAGCTTACTTTATTTTTAACACTCTTTTTTTTTTAGAAATGAAACAGAGGATTGTATTATTAAACAACAGATAATCGATGTTATTAAAGAGATCAACAAATTATGCCAAAAAATATTCCTTTTAAGCTGAAACTCATAAAAATACACTGGCATTCCAACTTTGGAAATAAATACTAACTTTGGATACACCAAAATTATTACAGACTTAGCAAACAATCATGCTAAAACCATCAAGGTGACTTTTAAATTCTTCTTAAAACTTTTACTCAGAAACTGCATAGTAACTTAAATTGCCCATAAGGAAGAATGGCAAGTGTGAAATTATGCCAACTTGTTTACTCCTATATACAAACTCTCTGGAAGACTCTTGGTTTAATACTAGCATTGCAACAGAGGATTGGCAAGTTTAAATTTGAAAATAACATCAAAATACATAAAGTGAATAGTTAAAAATTGTTTATCTGCACAAGAAAAATATCAAATGAACAAAGTCCCTGAGAGCTACTATGAAAGACAGACAAATGGTGAAATAAGCACTCAAACAACACACTCTTTCACCGAGAATGAAAACGCAGAGATTCCTAAATTTTACTCAAACGTTGGCGTCCAGGTAACAATAGGAAGATTGTAATTTTTTCAATTAAATCAAGATGAATTTAGAAATTTTGTAAAGAAAAGGCAGGTATACCCTCCATAACAAGCGATGCATGAATTTGATAGGTCATTACTAAAAGCTTGCATTCAAACTTGTCCTATTTAATAACTTATAAACGTAACTTGAAATAATTTTTTAGGTATTATGGACAAAGAACATAATAATTTTCTTTCATCTAATACTGAAAAGCACATGAAATGCTTAGTAAAACAAGATCTTGCAATCAGAATATCTACGCTACAGCTGACTAAGCTATGAGGACTTTAAACAAATGTAAATACTGCTGATGCTTACACAGAAAGTCTTATTAAATGAGTTACTTCATTTCAAAGATATCACTAGTATGCTGAAAAGTGACTAATCAAGCTTTTTAAACACACTGCTGAAATCTTTTAAAGGTAATAACTAATATAGAGAAATATATGTCAACATGATTTTGACACCAACTTATTCCTTTGAAAGGTCCTTTGCCATATATATGAAAGTGATATTTAAAACTCTTAATATAAACCAACATAAAATACCCGCTAAAATAAAAGAACCAAAAAATACCTAGCACACCAGGGAACAATAACTACATGTTCAATCCTTTTCAAGATAGGTACGAAGAGTCTGTACTGCAGGGGAAGTTACTATTTTCCCCTTACCGTCCGTGAGTTGAAAAAAGAACGTCTGCACAAATTCCCACGTGGTGTGACATTGCTTAGAGTAGTGGAGATCAAACACGTAAAAAGCCTTTAAAAAGACATCAACGGCTTTAAGTAGTGAGGGCTGTTCTAAAGGCAGGATCGTCAACAACCAGAAATACTTGACTTGGAGAGAAACGCGATCCTAGTATAAGAAGAAAGGGTTGAACGCTTCTCTCCATCAAATTGAACCCTTTCCAGATGTGTGGGATGTTGGTTCCAATCTGTAAATATGAGGAAAAACTAGTTACAATTTGAATTCGTAGTAAAATGCTAAAAGTGTAGAAATCTATACTGACCAATACGTAAGTAACATTACTTAAAACTTCTTGAATGCACAATAAAAACAATGCAAGTAACAAACATTTCTGCAAGATTTGAAAAACATTGTGCAGCTTTGGATTATGAATATTCATACACTTGCCAGGTGGCAGAAAATTCTGAAAAAATTTGATCCTCTTGAAGCATCAATTAAATTAAGAAAGCCTATATTTATTGTACAATCATTTGTATCCGTGAAACCAGAATGCTTGATGAAGACTGATCTATGCTCCTTTTAATCACAAAGGTGCAAGAGAATATGCTGTAGCTGTCCAATATTCCTTGATATTTAGAAAAGGTGAATCCCTCTGAGTTTTTGTATGTGCCAAAAACATAAAATGAAAATAATTGCAAATTAAATGTGTTTTTTTTTTCTATTCATATTTGTGACATGGTGACAAGACTAAGTGACATCCATATGTTATCGAGTAAATCCTGTTTGGACAGACAGTTCAATATGCATTGAATCATACAATACTAGCCACCGGATATTTGAAAACTTTGAATGCCTTTTTTGTAAAAAAAACAAATCATGTCCTTCGTTGAATTAGGGAGAATGTTTTGCTCTTCATGTTTTTAATTAAAAATATGTAAAGTAAGTTTCATCAAAATACCTTGGTCGTGCAGTAAGTGTATTGCGATCCATAGTTATGTTATTTTCTTTAGAAAGTTGTCTCAAAAAGACTAAAAATCATGAAATTTTGCACAACTTTTACCCCAAAAAAATGGATATTGATGGATGGGGGCAGACAAAATTCGACAGGAATTGGATACTAGAAGTTAGGCCTGGTACAAGTACTAGAACAACACAATTTGTGAAAGTAGTATTTGTATTACCTGACGCTGATCACAAATTTGAGAAGAAAAAATCAAGAAATTGTTTTACCATACCATTTGGTTCACAGTTTACAAGACAAAGTGCCCATATTTTAGATTTATTTGACTTCGATTTTGAATGTGCATTCCCCTTTTCTAAGACTGTGCTGACATGTGAAGTCAATGCTGACATCATGCTGACCTTAATATGTTACTGACAAAACTGGGAAGATTAACTTGCTGATATTTCTTTTCTTTTATCTTTGTTACTGTTAATTTTCTGGTACCCGGATAGGGTCCAGTTCACGGTTTCATTGTTTTTTTGCTATCTGACTCGGGCCTTATTCCAGGAACATTGCCATTTATTAGACTGCTGACCTTCACACAGTGCATAAACAATCATTCCCATGGTGAGGTAAAAATAATTTTGTGAAAACATCACACTGGATACAAAACCTCAACCTGTAAAATATATATTTATCTTACCTGGTAAGGTTTTCTTGGCAACTGGCTGCTTCTGAGACTTAACGGCCCTGACTCTTCCCTGTTCTCTTCCGTACATTTCTCAACCGCTCTTCGAGATAACCAGAAGAAGAATGGCTTCCTCTGCCTCTGGAACACCATGCTTCCTGTTAAAATAAGAACATTCTCAAAAATGTAGGCCAGATAATTTTAGTTTTAATTTTACAAGAATGACAAAGTCTACATGGTAAGCTACATTGAAGGATTAAATGTGAAAAGCACTCTACAGTTCAACACCTACCTGTAATGCAGTGTTTACATTAAGGTGCGGGATTCCGCACATAGTATCAAATTCCAGCAACAACAAAAAAATTACGAAGGAAATTCCTGCAAAAAAACAATTCCAAGAAAATGCCAAAAATTACCACCTCCCCAAGGTCAAATGTGCAATTTTCCAGCCTTTTTGGTGCTATCCTTAGGTCTCTTATTGTATTCTGTTATTTCTCTAAAAAAGACATGGCCCATTTTTTCACCCCCAATGAAATTAGATTCATGCAACTTATGTGAGTAAATTCCCACAAATAAATAAATCAGTACACAAACATTCATTTCTTCATTAACAAAAACTTGATTGCATTTTTTCGATTTTTATTCTGTAGGGAAAACTATTTCATAAATTATTGAAACAAAATTATTATTACAGATTTCAATTGAAGACAAAATATTATACAAGGTTTTCTCCAAATCTATACCACTGTTTTTTTAACCATAAAAACATCCCTCCCAGACATTATTAGTGAGAGTATTTGGATTTAATTAAGGTGACACTGTAAATTGTTTGCATATTTCTATTTCTAAATTCTACTGTAAAAAATAATAACACAAAAAGAAATGTATAATTTAAGCCTTGACATCCATCATACAGTAAATTCCATTAGTAATATGTACTGTTTTAAAATGCTTTGCAAAATTGTCCAATTCTTTTTCTGCACAGTGTAATTCTGTTAAATGTCTACTGTTTTTAAAATGCTATACAAAATTCCCATTCCCTTTGTACAATTATATACAAAGAACAAATGAAGTAAACAGGATATAAACTACCAAGACTTCCACGGCACCTAGCAACATACATAACAACAAGGCAAGGAAACAAAGACGACACTGTTGTGGGTTGCATGATTTGCATATTCAATGAGGTACGATGTTAGCCTATGACCAATTTGATTTGCATATTTTCTGCATTTGTTTTTATCTCAGACATGCCTAAATTATGACTAAAGATGTCAAAAAGTGTTTAAAACGAGAAGCCTAGGCCTATTTCATGAATAGCTTTAGATTTTGTTTACATTGGATCTGTCGTAATTAATTCATTTTGAACCTAACTAGACCGAATATCAATATAACTATGATTCGAAATTTGAATCAAATTCCTAACGTTATTCTTAAATCCAGGATAGCTTAAACTTGGTCAAATTTACCCAAATCAAAAGCATAATACGAAAACAATGGCGCAGCAATGCTAATTAAACTACGCGAAACTATCAAATGTGCCTGCATTCGTCAGTATACTTCCAGAGAAGTTTTTCAAAGGCAAAGTCACACTCAAGGAGTCTTAACGTATCTAAACGTACTATACCGCACTGGCACTACCTTGCAAAATAACATTAGACTAGCAGTGTGTATAAGCAACAACGAAACTGCTCAAAAATTCAACGAACAAAATCCACTCACCGGAAAACGTTTCTTTCAACGCATTTAAGTCCCATTCCTCAAGTTTTCTTGCAGCAAAATCCACAATATCTGCAATAAATATTTGTTACTTTAGGTTAAATTCACGCGAGTTTCCATCAAGTCTCCAAGATGGCGATGGTCAGCGGTACTGGTTTTGTGGTATTACGTAAGTGCCTGTAGTTAAGCCAATGAAAACACGTATATTTTCTGACCACGTACTGTGGTCAGGGTCATCTTCCTGGTATGACCACAGGACGTGAGATTTTTGAATACACTGTGGTCAGATCGCGGGAAATTTGAGCGGACCAAGCACAATGGTCAGATACCTGACCAACCTTTTTTTAGAGTGTATCTCCCGGACTAAATGAGAGGAAAGATGCTGGTCTTTTTTATATCTTTTTTGTATAGGACTAACATTAGGAAATAAGAGTACAGCCATTATATAATTGGTAAGAATTAGTATATTATAGGTATTTAAATTATTGCCTCTGTATGCCTTGGTTACGGCTGGGAGGGGGGGGGGGGGGATGTGGATTATCCATGTTAAGATATAATTTCATGATTGCATAGCAATATGTTTTGATTACATTATATGTCACTTTGAAGCATGCACCCTCTTTTAACGGGTAGAGGAGTGTGAAGCACTGCGTATATATGAATAATTTCATGATTGTATTGCCAGATTGTAGTATTTTTCGATTACACCAAATATAATTCCTTCGTTACTTTTCTGCTCAGTAACTATTATATGTGATTCCAAACCATTGGCGTACGTGGTGGAGTCAGGAGGCAGACTGCACTTATATACTTAGAGGTCAAAGAGTTGGGAAATTTCCATGTCCATAAATCTTATTTACGATAATAGTGGGGTTTTAAAGAAAATTGCGCAAATCCATATCAGTTACCTAATTTTGAAGGCATTTTGTTCTTAATTAGAAACGGTCCACAACCATATGTGATGTGAAAAATATAAACATAAAAATGTTTCCAAATTTACAGAGATTAATTAATTGAATGTTTTAATATCTGCATTTGGATTTAAGCCGTGCTGGGACATAAAAACAAGAAATCTTTAGCGCATCCGGGGTCCTCGTCACCTAAACCCCTACCATGGTTGCTCCCTTGAACCAATCTGGGTACCCTTAAACGGGCACCTGGACACCAAGCCGTTACGTGCACTCTATGTCAGCTCTGTTCCGCTTTTAACGTCACATCACATTTTATGTATCTCATATTTCTTATCTTGACTGCCATGATGCCGCACACCATAATCTCTGGCGCGCCACTGGTCCACAGTAAAAATAAGATGGCCTATCAAAAGTATCACCTATTGTGGTACTTAATGTGTGAGATTGGTGCGGACGTCGTCGTACAGTCTTAGCACGTCATTTGTACGTAAATACGGGTACCATTTAAAATTCGGGAAATTACTCGTCAGTCCGTATTCCTATGACAATTAATAAATAAAAGATTAATGTTGAGGCAGATGTTTATATGCGTATTTAATGCACGGGGCAAAGGACTTTGTATTAAATACACATATAAACACAATGCCAAACATTAATCTTTTCATAAGATTTTCGCATAAGATTGTTTAAACTGCATAAAATACAACAAAAAATCAAAAACGAGAAAAGTTTACCTACAATTTTTTTGCTTTATAAAGAAATTCACCTGTTGTAAAAATGGACTAAACTAAATACTGAAGTTCGTGCATTACGTGAATTTTATGCACCAATCATGACAATGCAAATACTCCATAGAAATATTATAACACACGGTATTTCTCCTTGTTTCGTTTGAAGAAGTAGCACAGATGTGGCTTGCTGCCTGCTCTTTCTCGCCTGTATCTCAGGACTGGGTTATGTAGCATTTATCGGTAAGAAAAGTTCTACATTTCATTCGTATATTGTAAGAATATAAATAACACGGGAAGGTGCTTTTTTTTCTCGAAATAATGAAGCTCTCAACCAATCAAAATAGTTGGTTGAAAATAGGTCTACTGCCATATCTGCATATTGCCATGGTTTTTGAGATTTACCATGTAAAGAGTGCTATAAGCAGTGCCTGACCTGATAGTGAAAATGATGAGCTATGTGTCTACAGTAGACTAGTCTTTCTTTGTGCGACGGTTGACAGTCCGGGAGCAGCCCGAAAACTGGGTGCTTTGAAATACCCCAAAAATTGGGAACTTTTATAAATTACGTCATCGCATGAGCCTCGTCGTTAGAGTACATATACATTTGTTAAACCTCTCTTTACTGTATAATTCTAAAGTTTACGAAATAAGCGTAGCCGGGCACAGCCCTCACTGATGTCATTAATGGTATTTCTAGAAATATCGTAATCTTGTGATGTTCCAAGTCTAAAAGATTGTGTCAGAATGATATTATCCAGGAATTTTCTGAAACTGCGCCACCAATATTTGAATGAAATGTTTCTTGCACAATAATAGACGCTACTGGAAAGTTCGTCCTGTCCAATGGCTTGTGAAAGCCTCGCATGTAACATGTACCATACCCACAACCAACCTTAAACTGGATAAGAAATATTGAACTTATATGTCTGGTATTAAGGGAAGATATATAAAGAAGATAAAATCCTTTTAAGGGTGTTTTCCTGTTCATACGTCACATTTTTTCAATATATTAAAAAAGATTAAAACTTTGATTACTCATAGCTTGAAAACTACACATGCTATATTCAAAATTCAAAGACTATTAAACTCAGGATTTAAGGTTCTATGCGGAAAGAAATTGAACGTTTGTACTGGCCCATTAACAGTAAGGTTTAACATGATGTGATGAATTCTGGGTAATATTAATTACGTACACCTGATACTTTAGTACCGCCGAGAGGGGTTAAAAATGCAGGAGTAACGGAGACCGGGTTATAAGGGCCCGTAAAACAAATAGAAAAAGGAACGTGCGTTCGAACAGCAGGGGCCTAAAAAACCATGCGTCACAATGGTGAAAACGGTGTAAAATTGAAAATGGAAATGGGTGATGACCTATTTTGTCTTCTTCAGAATTGGTTGGTTGGTGTCGATATGGAGGCCCAGTTTGCCCCGGGCCCCACGATCCTATCGGCGGTCCAGCTAATATTTTACATCTATATAGCATCTGATGAATCCCGATATTAATCACACAGCCATGCACCTAACTATGTATATCCAGAAATCTGTTATTCATGTAGTCCAGGAGTGGTCCTAATGTAAAGAACCAAAAGCTTCCTTAAATTAGGAACTTTCGTGACATGGACATTGCTATTTTGTGATATTTCCCATGATGCTTTACTATACTAACATTAAATCTTTATGCAATGTTATTATTTTCAAATTTCAAACTCTGAGAAAAATTTCTACACCCGGCTAAACTTAAAACTATGTGATAAATCGTCATTGCTTCCATGGCTAAATATTATCCACTCCCTTTTATATTTTTACCACGCAGTTTTGAAATATGAGGAAAAATCAGGAAAAAGCTAGGCATTTAGAAATTCAAATATTTGTAACAGTATAATTTTGTCGTTGAGATTAAAGATTCCAATTGATAAAATTACACATCACAAAATCTCACACAATCTGTATGACAAATTGGTCTCTCGATTAATCTTTCCTGTACGTTTGTATCACAAACGAATAAACAAAACGGCTGCAGGACATCTAGTATCTCAGGTATTTTACAGGTTCCTTAAAATAGAACCTCTCCCGACTATGCATGTATGGCCTAACTAAGCAGCTAAGCAGGTTTACTGAAGGTGTGTACGTCCATTGATTTACCATACATGGGATGCATCGTGATATCAACATTTATTTGATTGCTCATACAAGCCAAGTTAACGTAAAGGATATTGTGTTCTTTATCCTAATGTTAACATTTTCCAGCCTGGATACGCGCATATGTGGGTGGGATAATTACAGGGGAGTGGAGGGTAACTTTCCCAACGTTTCCGAATTTAAATGTTTTTACAGTGATTTGTTTGTATCTAAGCGTGATTAGGAAAATTTTATTGTGTCACTCCCCCCCACCTCCCCCCCCCCACACACACACACTTTCAGTAAGCAAATCCCACCCATGTGAGTATGGTTTACATTAGAAAGAATAATCATAACCCACTATATTAATATTTCAGTCATGAAAATAGGAAAGCTAATTTTTTTCTGCCGTTCATAGCATGGAGTACAGGTGATCCGGCCACCTTAGTATACCCAACTGACTATCTGGGCCGTGTGTGTGGCAGGGATGAGAGTGTTAGGTAAGTAAATTAAAACAGTACATTTATGGACATCTTGAAAAAAAATTCAACTCTGGATGTCCATAACCTACACACTGGTATGTATTATTGGGCTCGTACTCATAATAAATAGTAAGTATGTCTAAATAGCACAAGAATAGGTCTACTTACCAGCTTATAACGTTGTTAATTATAATTAAAATTTGAAGAAAATTGGTGGCTCTCTATATAACATCACCGTTAAGGCAGTCGTGTTTAAATCGGTTTTTGTGAAAAAAACGTTTTTGAAATTTTTCTCGAGAAATATTTCTTAGTTAAATTAATTGTCTAGAGCCAAATCCCACTATCATTTTGTTTAAATAAAATGAAGGATTTTAAAATATTAAACAAATCAAGCGACTTCGTTGAAGCTTCTGTATGGAATAGGACTTTACTGTTTACAGCGCATGTTTCGATTTCTCGAACGGGCGAACTGTGAGGGTCTCATAGTCGGGAGTACGAACTGAACTGATAAAGAAAGCTCGCCGCTCTAATATACCTTCTAGAGCAGCTGGCATGCCCCGGGCATGCCCCGCTGTAAAACCTTAGTTCTCAATACACGTCTGTGACAACTGTTTTATTCCCTGTGTAAATGAGCATACAATTCTTTGTAGGGCAGTCGTGAAATTATGAGAGAGAAAAACATTTAAAAAAAAAAAAAAAAAAGTATTTATATCAAACTTGTATGAACCCGAAGTTAGCTCAAAATCTGTATGTAACTTTTTGTATATATTTCATTCCATCAGAAGTCTCTGCCATGAAGCGGTCTTTGAAGCTTGGATTTTGTGTGGACACTTGGGATTGGGTGTCTAGAAAGATTCAAAGGCTGTTGTCGATATCATCTACCCCCTCAGTCTCCCAAAACGGCACAGGATTACAAAGTTAATATTCAACATCAAGAGGTCGACCCACTCTTACTCAGACATTTGCATAAAGATTAGGACTGAAGTGTTCATGTTTCGGTGGAGATTACGGGCAGCGTTGCCCAAATATGTCCATATACCTTTAACATCACAAATATTAATTCAAATGACATTTGTTTTGTTTGACTGCACCCTTTCTGTTTCCTTCAACAGGGACAAGCCGTACCTTTTGCATTTTGATTTGTCAGCATGTACACAGGTGGCAAGTTTGGTACAGTTTTCATGCAGTACCCCACAGGTAGGCTTTGTTTAAATTGTTTGCTTATGTACATGCATTTTTATTAAATATATAGAGTATGCGCATGTACGCACACGCGCGTTACACGCGCTTAACTGGGTAATTCTTGAGTACCGGAAGTTAGTTTTTATGTAATGCCCACTGTACACGAATTACGCTTTTAACAATGTGAAAAGCAGGCAGACACTTTCAATAATCGCAAAGAAAATAGAAAACCAAACATGACATTTTTTCATACCCAAAGAATCCTGATATGAATGAATTTCATTTTAGCAAAGTTAATTTTTGATATGAAAGATGTCAACACGTGCAGGCAGACCAAGAGCGTATTTTGCTGTCCCTTAACAATTCCCCATACCGTACATGATATAATTATCAATCCATGGACATTACTATCGATAGCCAGCCCAGAGGCTGCCTCGATTTACATGTCAGGTAGTTAGATATGAATTCAAAGGATTAATTTATCAAATGGCCGCTGGCGACCGCAGCCAACCAAGGAAAAGTCTAATGTCAAAGACCCTGTGCCTGGTCCCATGCTGACACTTAAAGTTACGATAATGCATAAATAGTCAAAAAAAAAAAAAAAAAAAAAAAAACAGTCAAGAACTCAATGTGACTCTCACCAGTGCCTGGGGCAAGAATGAATCAGTCAAATGAATCAATGACAAAGCCCCAAATAGAACAAAAATGAACAATCCATAGTCAAGGCTAAGCGGTCATCAACAAAATAATTCAAAAAAATAATTGAGTAGTGTCTTAGGTAATTTTTGGTAAACTTAATGAAAATACCAAATATAGATGTAAATATATAGATAGGGTGTAAATCAATGAAGCATTCAGATGCTCCTGCAACCCAAGTATAACAATAAAATACAGCTAAAATCTAACGAGTTTGCTTAGTGGTATGTTAAGGATTTTAAATAGGTCGGTGTCCTGAGTTAATTGTATGTACGAGGTGTCGATAACATAGGGATGTTGTACAGTGATATGGCTTTGAAGGTCGGCTTAAATACTGGTTAAATAATTAGGTGTAGTGACGTTAGAGTCTGTGTGGTATGTACTAATAATAGATAATCGTAATGTCGTACAATTGGAGGTGCTTGTCTGTCTATACATTTACAAATACATTGGATATGTATAGACAAACAGCCAGTAAGTAACAAGAGTGTCAAGGAGCCCTGCCAAGTCTAATAAATGTAATCATATGTGTGAAGTCAGTCGTTTATCACAAATAAATGGTTATGTTACGTAAATATAAGTAAATGTGCATATCCGTGTATACATTTACAGATACAATAATTATGCATACACAGACAGACAATCAGAGGCAATAATAATATTAATATTTGTTATGACTAGAAAGGCATAAATGGGTTGATTTTTAGTTCGGTGTCATTAAGTACAATAGTGAATAGGTAAAATACAAATAAAGTATAATACTGCTAGTTTCAGAATTAATCTAGGTAATGTCGTTGTCGGTGTTCGAGAATAAACATTACTATTAAATATAATATTAGTGATATTAAAGTATATCAGTGTGCGTGTCAATAGTAATATGGTATATGTTGTGTCCTAGTCTAGGTATGGTATTGGTTTCTTTAATTTAAGTTGCTGATGGACATGTGTAATACAGGGGAAGTCAAATTCAATCAAGTATGCAAGGTAGAAAGTAATAGTTTGGTATGGCAGGCGAGGTGGGAAAATGGTCTTGTAATACATGTTGTATGTCAAATGCCATAGTTCGGGCCAATCACAGCACCTGGATTGAAAATGGTCTTCTACAGAAGACCATTTTGATAAACACAGCGTGGGCGTAGCACTATGTGCAACGCTCATACTGTGCGTTGTGCAGACCCTTATATAACATGCGTATGATTAGGGCTTGAAATAGTTTTCGTATGCCCATACCGTGCGTGGATTGTACAGAAGAGCAGGAATCCCATGTATTTGATTAATAGATAGGATTCCTCCAGTATACGATTGGTCCATTATGGAAACGTGAATTTCGAACCATATATCTGCAGAAGAGCCAATGTGTCGACTCTGACAACTGGTTAGTGGGTGTGTGAGTGCGTGTGTTTATCTGTGATTTCAAGGACTTTATTATGATACCACATCAGTATACTAATTGGTCCTCATAGAAAAGACGGACCTGGTATAAAATATTTTATTATTGCAAAAAGGTAAATACCCAACATGGAATAGCTCACGTTTCAATATATGAGACAAATAGTAACTTAGTCTTCTTTACAGACTCTTGTAAGTCCACTCCCTCGGAAGAAGGTGCGGTGTCGTGGTCCTTGGAGCATGGACAAACCTGTGTGTGGATGGGAGGTGGGGTTGGAGGGGGAGGGTTTGTTTTGAGAGAGTGGAAGGGGTAGAGAGAGAGAGGTGGAAGGAGAGAGATATGGGGAGGGGAGAGAGAGGGGAGGGGGAGAGGGGAGGGGAGAGAGAGAGCGGGGGAGGGGAGAGAGAGCGGGGGAGGGGAGAGAGAGAGAGAGATTTTAACCTAAAACTTGTTGCTAATGGCTCTTCACATATTCTTCATTCTGTATCAGATTTGTGTGAAGGTATGCCCTAATGTAACATACGTTGCTGCTGTAGAATCTTTGACAACACAAAACGGTCCAACTGACTGGGAACATTTGTATTGTTTAGATGATTTTGATCCTGAAAAAGCCGTAAGTATTGAAATTTTATATGAAAATAATTAATTTAAAAATAATGTCGTAATCATTATTCTAATGCTATTTAAGTATGTAAGAATTATTATCGACATATATTGTTACATTGTTTACAGACTTATTTCTTTTTCCATCGCTTTGAGCAAGTGTTGACCAAATCGATATTTTCCTAAACGATTTTTCTCATTGTCCATCATCCATTCTTCAGCCGCAGCCAAGATATGACGCCATGAGATAAGTCTATTGCTTCATGCAATATACCTATCATACCAATAGGTATAGGGCCTCTATATATTTACCAAACTTTTTCTCCTTGAAATTGCCGAGCTAGGTAGAATGCTTTGTCAGCCTCTTAAGACCGGTTCTCATATTTCGCCAGAAAAAGGCCATCTATCGTGATTAAAATGTGCTAATGTGATAATAAATTTTGCCCCCGTAGATTTGGGCCCCCGGACCTTATTTCCTAACGAATGTCTAGTGAAATTGGTCCCTTCCGGACTGATTTTACTAGGTAATTCACTGGTGTTTCTGTATGGTTCCTTCAATTAATTTTGTGTACTGAAGTGATAAGCTAAAAAGTGATAATGAGAAGTGATAAGCTAATACACTAGAGACAAAAAGCCTACAAGAGAAGAAGGGTTTTTTCTTGCAAAAGGGGGACAAGTTGTTGTTTCCAAATTTGATGATCTTAATTGTTTTTTTTTTGGTGGAGGAGGAAGGCCCAAATTTACTACCGAGGAAATAAGGGACGGGGGCCAAAATGTACTGGAAGGGGGTTTCCTGGGAAATAAGGGCCGGGGAGGGGGCAGGGCAAATTTACTTTTACACCGGCTTACAATTTATTCCAAAACGATACTGATTGGCATATCAATGTAAATGAACACTGTACCATTGTGTTTCGACCTATCAAAACACAGGATTTGAATTTCATTAACCTCCTACGTTCGGGCATACGTTAGAGACGACAACTGGCCTTTAAGGCTTTTTTTCTCTAGTCAGTTATTAATTGGGTTTCAACAAACGTGTGCGATGCAGATACTTTGTTTAATACCGAAAACGCTCCTTCAAAGGGGTCAACGCCCTTAGTCTAGTACTTCCTGTCGCTAGCCGCCCTAGTCTGTTCGGCTCCACCGCCCCCACCGTATAGTGTAATTGCCCTGCCGCCCTATAGTTTACTGCCCTACCGCTCTATATTTTGCTGCCCTAACGCCCTAGTTTACAGCCATGCCGCTCTAGTTTACTGCCATGCCGCCCTAGCTTACTGCCATGCCGCTCTAATTTACTGCCATGCCGCCCTAGTTTACTGTCATGCCGCTCTAGTTTACTGCCATGCCGCTCTAGTTTACTGTCTCACCGCCCTGTAGTCCATTGCCCTGCCGCTCTAGTTTACTTGACTGCCACTGTAGGTTATTGACCTGTGGGCCCATAGCTCATTGGTCTGCGGTGCTAGCTCTATTGCCTTGATGCCCTAGTTCTATGCATTGGCGCTAAAATTTACTGCTCTGTCACCCTGTTAATTGGCTTTGAACAAATCGTATGCAACTGCAGATAATTTGTTTAATACTAAAAACGCACCTTCAAAAGGGGGTCATTAATATACACGAAGGTGAATTTTGAAATCCATTTTGTCGACAGGTCCTCGTTGGACCGTATCCATCTTACAACTGAAAAGCCCCTCCTTCTTATTCTACTGACGGGTGGATCTAGTTTACTGCCGTGCGACTCGAGTTTTTGCCTTATCGCCATAGTTTAATACCCTGCTCCCAGTGGTGTAGAAGCAGGGGGCTCAGGGGGCTGACCCCCTAGCTATAGCCCCCTAGCTATTTTCGAGGGGAACTCAGCCCCCAGATTTATTCAATAATCGCACATTTCGAGCAGGTAACGCATTGTTGCATGTTGATAACTTTAAACATTGCAGAGAAGAGCCCCTAGCTCACAATTTAGCTCTACACCACTACCTGTGACCCTAGTTTACTACCCTGCGACCCCAGTTTACTACTCTGCTTCCATTCTGCCCTATACTATTGCAGTGGAGCTAACGTTAAGCATCTTGGGAAAATTCATGATGTAGTGCATTATTTATTCAATAAATATTGATACAAATATATTGATTAAGGTTATATAATTGCTTGATAATTTCCTGAATCATTGAACTATTATTTACCTCGACAAGAAAATGGTTGAATTTTTTCTTTCGTATTATTTTCATATTTGTCACTATCAAAATCACTAACCTACGGAGCCTGGAAAGTGACATAGGAAAATAAATTCTCGTTCCAACGAGATATTATATTCTTCCCACGAGATATCGTCTTGTTCCCACGAGATATTATCTTCTTCCCACGAGACAATATCTTGTTCCCACGAGATATTATCTCCTTCCCACGAGATATCATCTTGTTCCTACGAGATGTTATCTCCTTCCCAATATTATCTCCTTCCCACAAGAAACTAACCCTAACCTAATATCTCGTTCCCACAAATCTGATCTCGTTCCCACGAGATATTATCTCATTCCCACAAGATATTAGGGAGCTTTAGATTTCACGACGCGGAGTAGTGCGACGGGAAGTTAACCGACAATGTACGTCGTCGTACTGACTTCCCCGTCCTCTTGGTTTTGCGCTTTAGATTTTTACGACTGAGAAAATCACAGTCATGTGATCAATCATGTGATTATACTCGGTTACATATCTTGTTGCGATGTTCGATCGTAGCAGACGACGCTCCAATTATAAGTTTTTTTGGAAGAATGGCGAACCTTCATCGAATTCGTGAAACAAAAGAAAAAGTCACGCACTTCGATTGGATCAACTTCTTCGCAAGTGGCCCGAAGTTCATACGCTATAAGATAAACATATGTAAAAATTCCCGAGATGTATCAGTGGAACGTAAAATACCTGAGCGCTGATGAAAATGCAAATTTCATAATTTTTTAGTTTTAAACTTTAATTTTCAAAATAACAAAGACAAAATTTGAGTCAATTTTTCATTTGATGAGCAAAATACTAGCAATTGCTTAATTAAGGTAAAAATGCAGATTGGTATGACAACATATGACGTCACACGCTATCCCAAGCTCCCGTTTTCAACACAACGTGAAAACACCCTAACACCCAGTGTAGAATTTCAGGGAAAACGAGAAGGTGATGTATTTGCATGCGCAGAACGTCGAACGTGACGTCATTTCGTTGTTGCAAAGTCTGCGTCGTGAAATCTAAAGCTCCATATTTATCTCGTGGGAACGAAAAAAAAAAAAAAAAGGGAAAAAAAGAGTTTCTATGTAACTTCCCGGGCTCCGTACTTACCTGACCTGGATTATCTTTTGAGCACGAAGTAGGTCTGCGATTGTTCGAAAGTCAGCTTTGAGAAGTGTAAAAATGGTGTCGATCGAATTTCATATATAATTCTATACGACTTTGATCTGCCAACAATACTTTTCTTACATATTCCTTTTGACTGCTTGAATACTTTAAATAGTGTGTATGTAACAAAGTAAAAGAAAAACAGATTTTAAATGATAGAAAATGGCGTGGCACTTTTGACTGTTGCCTGTTACTGTGGAGAAAATGAAAGCCATCGCCCAGAAGAGCTTGTGATTGATAAAATACAAAATTGGCATTCCTGTTTGTAACGAGTGTGTCATGGCAAGGGAAAGAAAATCCCAAATCACACAAAAAGCATAAGTGAGATTAAAAACAGGAAAATAAAATAACCAACAATCTGAAAATGTAGTTAAGTGTTTTAATTTTGTTTTATAGGTGTTCTTGATGCTATAAACCCCGGGTGAGCCAGTGTTCTTCAAAAGTGTCGTCAGGAAATATTCCATTTTTAGTGATCTGTGGAGAAAAAAAATCCTTACAAAAAACAAACAATTTTGTTAGGAGTATTTGCATGGACTTTCATTTGAATGAGTTTGGTAGAAAACAATAATAGAAACTGATTGCTGCAAAACCCAAGTTAATATCTTATTCCTAAAAGAAGTTATTTTAAAAATTTTCTTGTCTGCGTAAAAGAGATTGTTGATTTGGGTCTATGTTATCATTATGATGTCATAACAATACTTTCTGTACTATTTATGTATTTCTTTGAAAATTAATTTTGTATTTTCTAAATGATTGGAAACATTTTTCTTCAAAATTATTAAGAAAAGTGTAGAATAAAATTTACAATAATGTTTTCAAATATATTCTTGTAACTTATATTCAAATTATGAAAAATGGTGATTAATTTTCAAAGAGATACATAAAGTTTACACAAGAAGTGATGTGATAACATAATGATGGGACTTTTTTACGGGCAATACAAAATAATAATAATAATAACTTTAAATTTCAATAACTGCTTCTTATAGGAATGAGATATCAACATTTTTTTTTCTTCAAATCTGTTTCTTACATTTTCTTTATCAAATGCATCAAACTAAAAATCCAAGAGAATATTCCTTTAAGTCTGTTTGGTTTAAATTTAATAAAATTTTGTTGTTCGCAAATTATTGTGTAATTTTTCATGGTATAAACGTTGAATTTCATTAATATTTAAAGTTGCAGGGTTTAAAATGGCTTTGTTGTAGCCTTTAAGATCACTCTGTTTGTCAAAATAGGTACAGTATAAAACCAAATGATCGTAATTTGCATAGAAGTTCATTGAGATTGATATGTGGTACCTCGCCAGTTGTCAGGTAGATACAAAAGAGAAGATATTTGTATGTGCTATATCTCTTTTAACATGGAAGAAAATAATCTTTCAATTGTTTTGCCATTAGATTGCGGACGGTATGACACTTGCTGAAATTTTCGATAGAGAGTTGTGTGCATCATTCTACTTTCGATCTAAGCCATGTAAGGAAAGTTTCTCAGATATCTTTATTCATGATTTTTTATAAATCTTAGACTTATAAAATACTTATATGAAGGGAAAGTTTTCAATTGTTGCATGATTTACTGAAGTGATGCAATATGTAAAGCCTACACATGTTTCGCATACGTTGTACATGTGTAGATCCATTTCCAGATTTATGATTTAATGTCATACACCATTAACATACACTATGTAAAACCTATTTTGCAAACTTTCAGATTTAGGATTTAGTGTCATATACCATTAACATACAATATGTAAAACCTACACGTGTTTCGCATACGTTGTACATGTGTAGATCCATTTCCAGATTTAAGATTTGATGTCATACACCATTAACAATTTGTGTTAGGCTTGCATTACAATATGGGATATAATCCTTAATGTGGAAAAACCCGGATCGAGGTTTTAAGCTGACCTGATCTCGAGGTATCTCCTTCACTGCCTAGAACAGAGGTTGTCAGGTTTTCGACTTCAAAACACCTGATATCTTATTATTTTTCATTTTGTTTTTAGATTTCCATCGATGTGTTCCAGCATTCATAGTGGATTCATTTGAATCAATGGACGATATTTTCAGTAATACAACGGTATCCAGGTACACAGTTAACGCAACGGTATCCAGCTACACAGTCAATGCAACTGGAATATACGACAGCGAACTGAATGTCCAAGAACTCAAGGAGTGGGTGATAGAAACTGATTTTCGTATTGATTTAATTTCAACTTCCACCGTTGCAACCAACTAACGCACATTTATGTTGATTGTATGATATTTGAATGAGCACACTTAAGTACATATGCTGGCGCTCTAAAATTAAGTAAAATTGTCACATATGAAAAACTAGAAAAGAAACCCCTTACCATTAGCGTAGAATGACAGTTTATTCAAAATCATTAAACATCTTGAAATGATGTTTTGTGGGGAAGTGAAACTTGAGGTAGGACGATATCATTGCATTTGAATAATCGGATGTGTTTCTCTCTCAGACACCATATTTCCGATTTCTCACCCTTTCCACGTGGGTGTTACATGTATAATCTGATAAAAAGATATAATAAAGCCGCCCTGACTTTCGTATGATTAATAGTATAGCGGTTTTCATGAAAGCAAAGTAACAAATAAAAATGAGTTAATGTTTATATTGCTACCTCCAGTCTGGGAGCGTGGACCGGACTGACTTCCATGTATGAGAAATAACTTGTTGAGGTCCACACACTTAGTGCTATTTCTTGAGAGCTCAGCACCCCACTTTCAAACTTCTAACTACGTCCCTGTGTTGATTGATCCAAGTCAGGTGTCAAGATACGTCAGGTGTCAAGATACCCGTCGAAAAAATAGAAAAGAAAATTAAGCCTAACAAAAAAAAAAAAAACAGTACTCCATGTTCGAATAAATATCAAAATTGTTCTTAGATTTTTTCATTTTATCTGCGATATGCTTTCTTTAAGTAATTGTATGTTATACTTTATTGCAGGGTTTTCAAACTGCTAGCAAGTGCGTTGTCCGTTATTAAATCCGTCACACAAGATATACTGAAATCTTATAAAGTAATACTACTGTAAGTATAATACCTTCATGTATAAGTTTTCTCAATGAATATTCATTAGTGTTGGTAATAAAATTCATTCTCACTTTATAATAGAGAGGATAAGGAGGAGAAAGTATAAAACAGCACTATTGTTGCTGAAAAAGAGAGCCGGTCCATTTATCGTGTTAAGATTTGATTGGTCGAATAATTTACACATGCCAATATAAAGACAAATGACCTAGTACAACAGTATTTATCATATTTCCTGGTAAAATGTCACGTGACTTCTTGAAAAGGAGATTACTTTTTTTTTCACGCATTTCTGATAAATATGACTCACAAAAATCCAGTTATGAAAATAAAACAATATAGATTTGAATTCGTTCAAATGAACTCTTACTTTATGTGACATACGACAAAAGACAATAAAATACAGAAGATGGTTTTTACGAGTCTTCATACCATTGAAAAGTTCTAGTTTTCTTTCGTTGCATGTTCTGGACTGGCTTAAGCCAAATCTGTGTACATTGCTTTAGTCTTAGCACAGATATGGTATGTGTACGGAGGTGGTTAAGGCATTTCCAAGCATGGCCGGGTAACATTAGATCATGTTGGGAGATCTTCAATGAGAATCGAAAATCCCATCATTACATTTTATGCGTATTACTTAAATATCAGCGTTTTTAGGCAGATTTTATACCGTATTACTTATATATCAACATTTGTTCAGCAGAATTTATGCGTGTTACTTATATATCAGCGTTTGTAAGCAGACTTTATGCGTATTACTTTTATATCAGCGTTTTTTCAGCAGATTTTATGCGTATAACTTATATATCTGCGTTTTTTTCAGGAGATTTTATGCGTATTATTATATATAAGCGTTGTTTAGCAGATTTTAGCATTTTAAGCAGATTTTATTCGTATTACTTATATATCAACATTTTTTCAGCAGATTTTATGCGTGTTACTTATATATCAGCGTTTTTAAGCAGATTTTATGCGTATTACCTATATTTAGTTTTTCAGCGATTTTATGCTTATATATATCAACGTTTTTCAGCGGATTTTATGCGTATTACTTATATATCAGCGTTTCCTTCAGCAAATTTTATGCGTGTTATTTATATATCAGCGTTTTTAAGCAGATTTTATGCGTATTACTTATATATCAATGTTTTCTTCAGCAGATTTTATGCGTATTATTTATATATCACCGTTTTTAGCAGATTTTATGCGTATTACTTATATATTAATGTTTTTCAGTAGATTTTATGCGTATACATATATATCAACGTTTTTCAGCAGATTTTATGCGTATTATTTATATATCACCGTATTGTATGTGGGTTTTTTTCAATATGTTTAATGTTAGTCAACAATGTTATAACTATACTCTTTCCCAACTGCAGCTATTTTCCTAATCTTCAATAATCCAGATATTTCGTCCTTTTTCTCTCAGAGGATGGATACTTGGAATGGTGCTCTCGATGCTTTACATCCTTTTGATGCGTTGGTTTGCTGGTGTTATGATATGGGCCTCTCTAACCATTGTATTGTCTGTGCTGTCTGTTGGTAAAGTATTAAACCCTCGTTAATGCAACTGATATTACAATCAATTATATTTTGCAGTTTAGCGCAAATTTGAAAGTTTTTATTCCGCCAGTAACACGTTAATGTTAATGTTATTTTGCTACTTTATTGAATAAGAGAAAATGATGATTTGTGTGTTCGTTTCTTTTAGATGTATTTTATCTATTTTCAAAAAAGATATTTTATCTATTTGATATGATGCAATAGTTTTTCTCACTCAAGCGATGGATCGATCAAGCGATGGATCGATCAAGCAATGGA